>VZTN01019836.1:2287484-2408891 GCA_013400515.1 Erpornis zantholeuca | reverse complement strand
TATATAATATATTATATTTATATTTATAATAAAAACTTACCCAGCTCCCAGAAAGTACCAATGCTAAATCCACAAATCCAGTGTTGTTGGGGAATGTTGGCTGCTGTTAAAACACTTCACTGGTACAAGTTTAAGGCGTGTCTGATTATCAAACATAGAAAAATCATTACAAAAGTACCAATGTCTTTTTATTTCACTAGTGACAACATTTATTTTCCTCTTGGCACAACAGAGCATATTTCTGCCTGACCCAAAAAAAAACCACAACAAAACAGTATGAGAAGGATTGGGGTTAATGTTTTGCAAATTTTCATAGTGAAATAATGAAAAATATATCTTTAGGTGGAAAAAGTATTGACAAAAATCTTTCATGGGTCTAAAATACAGGTTTTTCTTTCTTTGCAAACTTAAAGGATTCTTTGTAAATCTAACATAAAGTCATAAACAGAAGCTTGAAACATTCATAGGTCTGAAGTGAAACACTCCTATTCTGATTTGTTTTATGAGCTGCAACTGTAAAATTGAAAATCTGGAAATCAGGTTTTCCAGTGCATAAATTGCTTGGTTAAAACCCCCCACACATAAGTTTTCTGTGCTGTTCTGCCTCTTCATCCAATAATGAATTATAGCCTTGAATCCACAAAGCACTTGAACACAGGCTCAACTTTACCCCTGTCCATAGTTGGTTTCTCAGGAATTCTTATAAATCTGTCACATCTGTAACTCTCCTCCTGAAAAATAATGAAATGAGTCTGTTTTATTGTAATTATGGTGTGGTTTAAATACAGCTCTCAACCCATAGTTGACGTTGATAATTAAAATAGATACTCTAAACCAGATATTCTGGGTTCTTTCATTGCAATACTCACAGACTATTAATCTTCCTTTCTTTCTCCTGAAGGATTTTATCAAGAAAAGCCTGACGTCAAATGTTCTGTTTTTTGTCCTTTTTACAGTTCCAACATTTGTTAAATGCCAGTTTTCTACTCAGGGGAGTTTGGATTGTGCTAAAAATAGGACAAGATTATCCAACTTTGATTGAATGTAGAACCTGAATATATAAATAATTTGCTTTCCCTTTATTAGTGTGTTCGTTTGTCATCGCTTTTAGCTTCCCATAAAGAGATAATGGGGAAAAAAAAAGGATCCATGGAGATGTTTCATGGCAGAGAGGAATGAGAGGCAATGAAACAATTACATTTTTGTGGTTTAGGATGCAATTAAACATGAAGCATGGTAAAGATATGTAAAGCAATTAATTTAAAGTATAATTGATGAAAATACATTCTTAATTAGCCCATGCTGATATACCAGAAGTCGTGCTTGACAGTACCGAGGTAAAATGCTTGACAGGGAGAAGGAAATTCTTCTGCTATTCTCCTTTTGCTCTGCAGTGCTGGTGTGTGATAACAAAGACAAAATCCCCCAGGAATAAGTAGACTCTACATCTATTTTTTTTATTGCATCAAAAATACTGGTGTATTTTGTTAATTTTTTTTGAATAATCTACCAGCAAAATTAAACTGGAACTGTGTTGTTTGTGTATGAGGCAGAACCTGTCTGTTTAAAGGTCTTATCTGATAGCCTGACTCTGTCTTGAGCTTGGAGATGTCTTCAAAACATCAACAACAAAGCTGTAAATGACTAAATAATACTAAATACTCAGTGAGTTGCTGAGTGTAATCAGGCTGGATTTCAGTTGTTAATGCTGTCTAATAATAACATTTTCTTGCTGCACAGACAATAGTTTGTCTTCTTTTACCTAGTGACACTGTTCCCAATGATTTGGAATTACCTGTTGCTTGAGGGTGTTTTTATTTTTGAATGGGAGTCAAAAAAAAGGGACATTTTCTGCTGCTTCTCTACACCCAGCTGTTTTATCAGAAAAAAAAGTTACTCATGCTTGAAGTCCCTTGGAGTTTTGAGACGAAATAAGAGTTCATCCCTGCTGCAGGCATCAGTGTGAGTGTCAGAGCCTGACTTTGGGGCAGACTGCCTGGAAAACCTGCAGGTTACACTTTCTGGGTGGGATTTTTCCCCCCATTTGCTTCACAGTTGCTTCCTCTGGGGAAGTTCCTTTCAGCTCTGATTTCTTGCTCAGCTGCTGAGCTGCCCAAAGGTGTTTGAGAGATTTCCAGCCCAGCTTTCGTGGTGGCAATGTCAGGGTGAAGGGACGAGTGTCAGCAGCAGCCTCTCGTGTGAATCCCAGTTAGGGACGGTTCTGGAAGAGCTCCCAGCAGAGCACAGAATCCCTGCAAGAGCCACGGTCCTGAAGTTCTGCCTTTCCTTCACTCTGCTCCCCTGGCTTACAGAATTAAAAAGGGGTTTTTGTTGGATTCCCTCACTCTGAAGGAAATCATACATAAAAACACGTGCGTGGTTAGGCCACAAATCATTTACAAATCCCAGCTTGTGAAAAGAGTCATTTCTTCAGCCACTGCTTCCAGGAGCATCACTGCAGTTGGTCTTTGTTCGCATCAACCCCCAGAACGTCACAAAGGATTTGGTAAAAGTCTGAAAAAAATGGTTCTACCTTCCCTTTCGGCCTACGGGGAAGGCCTGGAGCCTAGTGAAGCAACAGTTGTTTCCTGCAGGCCGGCCTGTGGGAGGGAGAGAAGGGTCATCATCACCACCGAAAAAAGATGAGAGAGGCCTCTCCCCGGGATACTCTTTATGAAGTTACACACTTGTTCTCTCCTTGCCTCTGGGACCAGGAGTACTGCAAGGAATATTTTAGGCTAAAACAACCGAAGCAAAATCCAGGCTGGTGCTTTTCCAAGTGACTGGCCATGGAGCTGACGGCTAACCTGCTTTAGAAACTCACTTACCTACAAGCATTTCGTCCTGGGGGAGCTCCAGATGAATCTTTCATGAAGATTGCACAGCAAGTTCTGAAGAATTCTCAATATTATCCCGAAATACAGATTCCTGTCACAGTCTCAAACCCTGCTCTGTGAACTCCATTAAAATTAACTTCCAGCCTCTCAGCTTACAGGACAATGTCTATTTTTTTTTTTTAATCTCAGCGAGGATGTGCTGCCTATTCCTATTTAGAAGGGAGGAGTGGCTCCTTCCTCTCTCCTCAGGAAGATCCAGGTTTCACACCAAGCTGTGTGGTAGCTCCAGGAGAGAATCAGGCTTTGTTACCAAGTCTTCTTTCAGGAGCACAGATGGTGGAATCAGATATTTTGGGCAGTACAATTTGCCTTGGCAGTGACAAGACCTTGAGAGGAATAAAGCTGTTCATTCAGTGTCCTGAGGCAGAGCTCAACAGAAAGGGGCAGTGCTGGGCTTGGCAAGTCCTGCTCCTATTTTGAGAGGGTGTCAGAGTGTCAGAGCTGCTGATAGCTGACCTTCCATCTGCACATGCACCTTTACCCTGGCCAGGAGTCAGAGAATTCCCAGCTGGAATTGCCCCTCTTGGGCTGCCTTTTCAATTTTGAGCTGTCTGGTCCAATTGTTCCTTTCAATTGAAAAGGGTGTGTTTCTTCCTGCTGAACACCTCCATCGGTAATTGGAAGAGAAAAAGAGCCTTCCTCAAGGAAATCACTGAAGTCTCCATCAGCACTGCTTTGTGGATGGGCAGGCACCAGGAATTTCTCACACTGTGCCTTGGGAAGCTGTTCTGTGTGTTTCTGCTTCATTGTACTGTGTGGGAGCTTGGGAAACCTTCCTATGGAGACTGCCTGACACAGAGTCCTAAAACATGATTTATGGCATAGACAATGTTTTTCTTATTGGTAGAATTGAATCCAAGATCTTCAAACTTGAAAATAGATTATATTTAACCTACTTACAAGTGGAGATAGGCAGCAGATGTTAAATATTCCACATGTATGGATCCATCAGTAATTGAAGCACTGCTGAATGCTCCATAAATATTTAGGTGTGCAAAGTGCAGGGAGATCACTACAGGGAGCCCTGAGCCTTCATTCCCTTGACACATGGGGCAAATACTCCCAGTGACAATGTGAGATGAAGCAATGGCTCTGTCTTGAGTTCCAGTGTTGTAACATGAGCTTTGAGCATTTAATTACACTTAATACCAGTGACATTGTGCATTTGTGTGACACAAAGATCAGATTATCCTGTCTTTTGCAGCTGACCTTGATAAAAGAGGGTGTGAAAAATAAATTATCCCTAAATCAGTGAAAGGTGTTAATTCTCATGGGGATGTGGAAAAAAAAAAATAGTATCAGAGTGTTTCACTGTCAGCAAATATTGGTTGAATTCCAATATGTGTTAGTTGTTAATATCTCAATGAATACATTTTAGGAAGTTATTCTGTAAGAAGTTAAACCTAAGTATGGATATATTAATCATAAATCAGTTAATAATTATCATAAAAGTCTGGTGCTGTGCGTGGTCACATTGAGGTCTTTTCACTGCATTGCAGAACATGTGATGGAGGGGAAATTACCCTGCTAGGAAAAAAGGAATCTTTTAAAATGAAATTAATGGCAACTCTTGCCCAAACCTGGCTTGGCTGGGGCTGTGCCTGGGGCAGTGGAAAGGTTCAGCTCTCAGCTGTGCCCACTTCCCTTGTGGCCATGGGCAAATCAGCAATTTCCCTGAGTTAATTGCTGGTGGAACTCCACTGCAGTGGGAAGTTCAACGGGAATTAATCTGAACTTCTGTGCTTCCAAAACTCACATTTTAGATAATGTTTTCCTGCATCACTGGGGACTTGTTTACTCCTGGTTGTTTTCATATGAGGGTGTTGAGACTTCCCTGAATTACTAACTTAAGATAAGCAAATTGACTCTGGAAAATTCTTTGCCCATAGCTAAGAGTTTGCAGCCAAGTTTCATCCTAATCTTGTTTCTGTTTTCTCCATAGGCAATGTCCAGAATTTATCTTTTCTTGGAAAAATAACATAGACTGAGTTTATAAACTTTCAAGTAAATTAAATAAATGCAAAGAAAATTCACAGGTTACCTATAAAACAGTATTGAGCTGTTGTGTGAAATAGTACTAAAGGAATAAAAGAATAAACTACTGTTGTCTTTCATGCACTGCTGTTTATTTGCCAAGTGAGCTTTCTCCTTCCTGTGAAAGCTGTAACAGTTGTTTTAAATATCTTTACAGTTTTAAGTGTATTTTGGGTAATTCTGAAGGATGTATGGTATTATTGCATCGAATTTTGGATTAAAAAATAGTGATTTTTATGGACTTTCCTCTACTGGTTTGCATTATCCAAATTCTGTGCCAAGACTTCTGCTTTCAAAAACAGTCTCATATATCCATGTTTTCATCCAGTTAAGTGCTGCCTTGCATTAGAAAACAATTTAAATGGTATTTAGCACTAAGGCTGACGTACCACTTGTTTTTTTTTAGGACTTAAAGGATTCTCTTCAGCATTAATTTGATGATTTAGCCACGTCACTTATTTAATTTCAGTCTCTCCATTAATGTCTTTCTCTTACATTTGCCTCGATTGCAAAATGATGTTGTTTTACCATCAGTGATTTTAATATTGGTTTCACTAGTTCAGCTTTAGTGATCTGCACTCTCAATTTTCTTCTGGTTTGCTGCTCATAATTAAAATGTGTAAAAAGAATAATAAGTTGCTTGTTTCAATAGGGGGCTTGAAGCAGGACCAGTGGGAAGCTCTGTTGGTACAGATCACTCTGGGCAGAAAATTGATGAGTTCTGTGCCAATTAACTCTTTGATTCTGATCCAGAGCAATAACTTGTGAGGGTCTTGGTTGCTGATGTGTGTTTTATCTGCAGCAAAGCCTCACTGGATCCAGCCCATAAAGGATGTGGAAGTTGCTGTAGAGGACACCTTGTACTGGGATTGCAGAGCAAGTGGGAAGCCCAAACCATCCTACAGGTGGCTGAAGAATGGAGAGCAGCTGGCAATAGAGGTAACAATCTGTTTTAAAAGGTGCTGTGTAAAATTAACAATATTTGTGCAAGTAGGAGAATCCAAAATTCCCTGCTAAAAGTCAAGAGAACTCTTTCATACTGGGCTTGTATTTTTCGAGAGCATCCTGATTCGAGAGCAAAACTTCAAAAGCTTCAAAGACAAATTATGTTGTACAAAAATATTCCAGCGAAAAGCAGATTCAAAAGCAGCAATAGAACCAGAGAAAGAAACATGTAAGGAATGACTGGAGAAGGAAGTTTAATAATGTTATATATAAATAATTATAAATAGGGATGGAGAGCTTGAATTATTTTACTCTATTTGCAGCTGGCATTTCATTACAGGTAGTGAGAAAATATTTTCTGACTTCTTGACAAAACTCCTAAAGATTCATGGGTTTACCACTACTTGATGCAGAGAATGGAATACAAACAGCAACAGAACATAGATATTTGCTTTAATATGGATGTTGTAGTAAATTCGTAGGAAGTAATACACTTGGTGACAGGGAAAAGAGGTTGAACTTAGAAGGTGAAAGATCAGAAATGCAGAACAGGATCTGAAACTCCTTACTGATTTTAAATCTCACTGCTTTGTTGGAAAACAACCTTGTTCAGGTTGTCAGGAATATCCACTAGAGGCACTTTTGCAGGAAGGCATTTTGCCCTTGGCCAGTGCCTTGTGCTCAGCGCTGGCATTTGGGGAAGTGACAGCTCAGGTGAATTCACTGGATGGTTCTGAGAAATGAGCAGAGCACTGGAGAGCATTTCTTACATCCATGCTGGCTAAAAGGAGTGGTGGTGTTTTGTGGGAAGGTTAAATGAGGGAGCACAAAATCTCCTCTGGGGTATTTAAGAGCATTGTTACTGTGTCATACAGAGTCACTGAGGTAATGGGGTTTTTTT
This sequence comes from Erpornis zantholeuca, assembly GCA_013400515.1. NCBI lineage: Eukaryota > Metazoa > Chordata > Aves > Passeriformes > Timaliidae > Erpornis > Erpornis zantholeuca. The sequence continues at coordinate 2,402,114 of VZTN01019836.1, read as the reverse complement.
TAAAAATACCTTTTAAATTAAATTCCTTTGGATACTCAGCAAGTAAAAAATATCTTGGAATCATTCAGTCTCCCCATTTCTCCAGTTTGGGGTGTTGGTGTCCACCTTTTGGTGTGATGTCAGGGTAGAAGTGTGACTTCCTCTGGAGATACTGAAGGACCAACTCCTGGAGAACCAGCAGCACCCAGAGGAGCTCTCTGTGTGCAGTGATCAGGTGTCTCCTGCTCTGACTGCAGTAATCCCTCGTGCTGGGTCTCCTTCACAAACATCTCTTGGGGTTGTTCCACTCAGCTCCCATTCTCCATAAACAACCCTTGTGTAATAGCAGCAGCTTGGGATGCTGCAGAGGAGATCAAGCCATAGAGACTCAGGCTTTTTCCCCATTGGGATTGTTTTCTGTCTGTCTGGATGAGCCCCTTGCACTCAGCTGGGACAGGAGCTGTCAGGGAAGGAGCTGAGCTGTCCTGGAGTCACCCTGTGCTTGGGCCAGCCGTGGGTGCTGTCCTTGGCAAAAGGCAGGGAGTGGGTGATTGCACTGGGCCTGCTAAGCCATGTCCAGACCCAAAAAACAGCCCTTAGAAAATACTTCTGGGCAGGTAGTTTGGGGTTTTGTCTGTTACTGCATCCCTGGTTTTCCCCAAAGGTTTTTCCCCAAAGTTGGTGCTCCTTTGGTTTTGTCTTTCTCGCTGGTTCCTTTTCTCACCAGTTCTGCCACTCATATTTGTCACTTCTCTCTGTAATTGAGCTTTCCAAGAACAAGCAAGGTGAGAAGACTCAGACAGATACTTGAGTAGATTTGCTGGCTCCAGGGCACTTAAGTTTGTGTCTTTCATTTAATGGCTGATGGTATTTTTTCTGCACAGTATTAGAGAAAGCTCATTAGCAAGTGGCACATGTGAAATCTCTAAATAGTGTGAAATGCCAGTGCCATCTGCACAGTTTGGATACTGTGGTCTGTCTGAGGGGGCTGGTAGGATTCTGTCCATAATTCTGAAGAAATAGAAGGGCATTTGAGATTGCCAAACCTTGGAGCAACTGGGCAAGTTTGAAGAATTATTTGCATACACTGCATTGCCAGGTCTCCATATCTGATCCTCACTGCTGTTGTGTCACTTCTTTTAGAACTGTTGTTGTGATTATGCTTTTGCATTTACCCTATTCATTGTATTTATGCTGTCCTATTTATATCCCTTACTTATTTTAAATTTTTCACAGGAAATATATCATCAATAAAGATATTTTTCTTAATATTCAGGGAAGGATCCAAATTGAAAATGGTGCACTTACAATATCAAATCTAAATCTGACAGATTCTGGCAGATATCAGTGCATAGCTGAAAATAAACATGGTGTCATCTCTTCGAGTGCAGAGCTCAGGGTTGTAGGTAAGATGTTCCCTTTTTCACTAAAACACGAACCTCATTATCCCTCTCCACACCCCCTCGGATTGCACTTCAGATTTAACTCACTCAGCTGCTGTCACTGAAATGAAACATTTTTGTCAACCTGATGTCTTTATCTGCAGAGCTGAGGAGTTTGAGTCATCTGCTGCCGGCGAATTTTCAGGCCAATCACTCATTTAAAACAGAACAGGATAAATTATTCACGAGGGGAAGAGCAGGGATGGGGTTTGGGCTTGGGGCTTTGAGGATTAAAACCTCTGGTGTGGTGTGGAGGCAGCGCTGGCTCTGTCAGCTGCTCTCACCTCTGTGTGGGGCTCAGGGGCACCGTGGGGTTCAAAGCCTCTGTGTGCAGCCCTTGTGGAGCCAGGGGACAGGAGTGACAGTCAGTCATCCCCCAGGTCTGCCTCTGCTGGGCTCTGCAGTAGTGGCAGCTCTTGGCTTGGGGGGAACATTGGACTTGGGGCTTACACATTCACACTTGGAATTGCTTCCTCCAGCACTAAGTCAAAACTAAGCTGTAACTGTGCTATGTTTTGGGGACACAGGTTCCTGTTTCCTTTGTGTTGTTGATCAGCATGTGCTCCTTCAGCCTTGGTCTCCTCAAACACTGAATGTCCTTTCAAAGTGGAGTGTTACTATAGGGAGAAGTTCTGAACTGTTCCTTAATGAAAACTTTGCTCCGAATGAGCTGCAGTGTCATTTCATGGCATCTCACATGCACTGTCACCTGAAGCTGGAAACAGTTCTCTGATGTAAATGAGACTCCTGGTGGGATATTTATTAGGTTTATTAGATAAGTGTGCTCCCTTCAGCAGAGCATCCAGTTGGGCAGGTGCTGAGCACTCCTTGGATTCACTGAGCTTCAGTCTCTGCAATCTTGTGTGCTTGCCTTGTGTGCTCACCTGCACAGCTGAGACCTTTGGTACCAGGATGAGGTACAAAAAAGGAGAAATGCCTAATTGCCCAATAGAAGATCTGTCTGAACTAGTTAATGGTGTTAATTATGTTTGGAATCTGAGAAGTGCTCTTGTGCTAAATAGTAGTATCATTAATACCTTTAAAAGTGCTTTATTTCACTATTACTACCCCTTCTGTTTCAGCTTCTGCTCCAGATTTTTCCAAGAGTCCAATGAAGAAACTGATCCAGGTTCAAATAGGCAGCACAGTTGATTTTGAGTGCAAACCCAAAGCTTTCCCTAAGGCCAAATGTTCCTGGAAGAAGGGAGGTGAGCAGCTACACGAAAATGAAAGGTATCATGTTACATTGGTTTATTTGTTTTAATCCTACAAGAAGCTTTTGTGTGTCATTTTATGCAGTAGTGTCAGCTGTGGATCCAGACATCTGTAAAGTCTCTCTGAAGTCTGGCTGGCCTGGGGTTTTTTGCTTGTTTTTTTTTTTGTTTTGAATGTATCAGAGCACTGAGAGTGCAAGTGTAGTACTTTCTCTAAGGTCAAGGGCCAGATTTTGTTTTCAGTTTAATGTAGAATTTGTCCTGATTTAAAGAGAACCAGCTACTGATAGAAAACTGGGAATGCAAAGCCTATTAAAAAATACTAAAAGCCTTCAACAAAATGCTCTGAAAATGTTGGCAAGGAGGCAGGTGAAGTGTGTTACAGCCATGGTGATGAAATGGCTGAGAAAAGAAAGAAAAGTTAGTTGGGAGGTCAGGAATAGCAGATGAAAACATGAAAAGAAAAAGGAAATGCACTTCCAGGTTCTTTTCAAGCAGCCATGATCCTGTTGGGGATAACAGATGTCATCACTGTTTATGTGGTAGTGGATGTGTTTGGGGGTTGTAATTCTCAGGGGAGGGCTTGTGATTCACCCATGCCCCCAGCTATTGATTTCCAACAACATGTAAATGTTTTTTTTCCCAGCAGTAACCATTAAAGCATTATTGGATTAGTCATAAACTAAACAGCACAAGCGTGGTTAAATTGTATAAAGAGACAACACAGGGCTGTACCTCTCTGCTCAGGAGCAGCCTTTGGGTTTGCATCTCTCCCACACTGGGCACTGCTGGCTTTCCAGGCTTTCTGTTCTGCATTTCAGTGTTTACACAGACTGGGAGTTTCAGGGAGTGAACTGGGACAGTGAAGAAGCTCCTTGGAGGGAAGGTGTGGTGAAGACAGTTACAGGTGTGACTCAGCATGAATGTAGTCAGTGTGGCACTTTGGGCATTCCAGCTGCACTCAGGACAGGCTGGGCACACTCAGAGGAGCCAGAATTATTTTTGGGGAGTTCACTCTGGCCCAAGGTCAGCCTTTCTGTCAGAGTTAGACACAACTGCAGTCAGGGCAGCAGCCCTGGGAAGTCACAGTGTTTGCTGGGAGCAGTGGGGACAGGATGACTGTGCACGTGCATCTTGGAACACTCTGGTGCCATGCTGTGCTTGGCAGGATAATTCATGGGCAGGGAAGGTCCAGAATGCCAGACATGAGGCTGAGGAAACCAAACACGTGGTTTTTGAAGAATGATTGCCACGGCAGTATGGTGTGATTTAGGGAATGTGTCCCTGCTCCTCTGTTGGGTGGTACGAAGCTCAGCCTGGCATCAGGAAGCTGCTTCTAACTTAGACAAAATTCTTCTGGTCCAATTCCTGTAAAACACCATGCTGGGCTTTTGTTTTGTAATTTTTAAACACTGAAGTTGCTACCAGATAGATAAAACTTAGAGAGTCTCTAGTGGAGACCTTTATTTGTTCCATCTAAGGCTGGAGCTGTCTCCTTGTGCCCAGAAGCTTTGGGCACTGTCACCTTTGCCCTGGCTCCTTGTTCACAGGGCCCACAAGAGTTTTCACGTGTCCTGGTGTTAAGTGTTGTCAAATGTGACAATTTGGCAGAAGTTGGTGCATCTGTTGTTGCAGAGCTGGACATGGTACCCACAGCCTCGCTGGCTGCCTGCCTGCCTGCAAGCAGGCAAGCAAAATCCCATTCAAAATAGCACTACTTGGTTATTTAATACTTCTAGCCTTTAATTAAATAATATTAATGGATTAAATTAAACAATGATCTCTAAAATTTATGCGAAACCTGTTGCCTTTTGATGGTTCTCAGTTCTGAGGTTTAATTTTTATGACTGCTTTTGTAAAGCGTGTGCAAAAAATGCATAGCACCTGATTTTGTCTGCTTAGGAGAATTCCTAGCTTTTCTCCCCATTCCATGTCCATAAAAGTGGAATGGTATCCTTCCCAAACCTGCCTGTCTCTTTTGTTGGAGCTCTTGTAGCTTCAATTCATGAGAGTCAAAGCTGCCAAGCACTGCTGGACTTCGTGGGGCTCCACATCTCCAGGAGAGGAGGATTTCAGCCACGATTTTCATCTTGCTTTGAGCTTCCTGCCTGCCTGGCTGTCAGAACTGGGCTTAGTGCTTGCTTTGGGTTGCCCTTCCAAACCAGTACTCCCCAGTTCCATTGGCGGTGATGGTGCCAGGCTAAAGAAAGCAGCACTCAGTTTCCAAAAATGAACATACGTGATGCTGCCTGCTTGGGTTTAGGGACATAAATTACAGCTGTAGCTTCTGCAGAGTGCAGGTGCTTCCAAAATATCACCCAGAGTGTATATTCCTGACAATATATTGGAAATGGCTTCAAGAGGAAGCACAATAACAAGGCAGTAATCCTGAATTAATCTAAATGAAGTAAACTCTCCTTCAGAGAAGAGCAGAGGGTGGTCCTTTGCAGAAAACCCTGAAGTTCATTACTGTCTGCTGTGAATAATCACAATTCATCAATTTCTTGCAGTTCTACAATTCCTGCAATTCAGGAAAGGGTTTCAAATTAACAGGACATTTTTCAGCCACTAACTACATTTCCAGGGAAGTTTGTTGAGGAGGGTTTGCGCTTTTTTAGTTGCTTCAAACAGGAGGAGTGAGTTCCTCCCACAAGGATAATTCTGCTCAGAGAGATCTGGTGTGGACAACACCTGGGAGAGGTGGGGAGGCAGAAGGAGCCTGATTTTGCTTCCATTTGCAGCAGCATGGATAGAATTGATATGTCTTAAGAAAACTCCTATTTGAATAATAAAAATAAAGCACAAATACTTCAATTTCTTGTCATCAGAGAACTTGGGTTTCACTAAGGTGTACTGGCCACAATGCTTTAATAAAGCCTGAGAGAGTTTCATTTTGATGGCACTGTTGCTTGTATTCTGAATTTATTTTTAAATAGTTCTGCATTTTCAGTGTGTAGAAGATATGGATAATGACTCAGTAAATTTTAATTAAATGAGCTGAATGTGGTATGTCTTGTGGAGGGGAGAAACTGTAATTCAAAATGGATTCATGAGCTCTGGGCTGAGAAATCACTCAGCATTGAAGAATGCAATCTTGTTTCTTGTTAATTTTGCAAAGTATGTGATTTTTTTTTTTAAAGAATATCTTGAATAAAGAGAGCTAAACATTAAAGAGCAGTGGAGTGCAGAGAGAAGTGAAAGCATAGGATAACATGCAGAAGGAAAGACAGAAAATGGGAATTAAATTTATCAGGTGCCTGAGACACCTCCACCTCTAGATGGATGAATTTTTGTTGTCCTTTCATCCTCCAGAAATGGAGGATTAGGTGTTTAACCAAGGTTAAATGCTCCTGATGCTGGTTTAACTCACCAAAACCAGAATAAACACTAAAACGTGCTGCAGCCCAGACATAACCCCTTCCAAGATTTCCTTAATGTTTTATGTATGTACATGGCTTTTAATTGTCACATTGTACTTGGCAGTTGCTGTCGTGGGTCCTGTGCTCCTGGCTCAATTACCTGACTGGAAGAGGGTTAAAAAAACAGGATTTTGTGAAAATGCAGAGCAGCATTTCACCTGTAATCAAACTCACCTTTATTCCTTAGATATTTTTAAATTTACCAAGACTAGAAAGAAGATGCTGCAAAAACTTCACTAAAAGACTTCCCAGTGCAATTCCCTTAGGAAAACTCCAGTTTTTTAGTAGCTTTCATGGTGGCCAAGTGATGGCAAATTAAGGGAGGAAAGAAATAATTCCTCCTAAAAAATTGAGTGATACTCAGAAGTAGTAGTTAATGGTTTTAGCTTCCCTGCAATTTGAATTAAGTATTTTTATTCATTTTGTGTTACAGTTTCAAATGCTGTGATGTGAAAAGTAGTGCATTTACTTAGCAGTACTTGCATAGGATTTTTTTTGCTGACTTTCCTGTTAGTTAATCTTCTTTAATTTACTTGGAATTTGACTGATACATAAAAAGACATTTTTGACCCACTTTTCCACTGTTCCTTTGCACTGCAGTGTTACGAACTGGAAAGGAATGTGTTTGTGTTTATTACCATATCAATAAGGATCTCAAATAGTTGCATTTTTTGCTGAATAATCTGACAAATGAAGCAGGCAGTGATTCCTTGGTTTGATGATGTCTGTTAGTTCAGAAATAGAGCATTTCCTTGGGAAGATGGACATGTTTGCAGTCCTTGGCAGTTGCATTAATGGCTCCAAGTTTCAGTGGCTCCTGAGGCACTATTCTGTCTCCCTCTCTAAATATAAATATATAAATGTATAATTTTACCAACAGGAGCCTCTCAAGTCAGTCCTGAAGTTGTTTAATCCTTCTCCCCATCCTGTTGACCCCAGTGTGGGTGTGAATTTAGGGGGTTTTATGCCATCCTGTGACTGTAGAGAAAAAAGACTCTCCCCAAACATCAATTCCCCCAATTTTGCTCAGGAGTTAACAAGAGATGGTGAGTTTGGCAGAGCTGCTGTGATCTGATGACCAAACAGGTCCTAAATCTGTCTCCATCTGCAGTGGAGGTGGATTTAGGACCATTGCTCCACCCATGGTCCCTTTCACAGAGCTGAAGGTTTTGTGCCATTTGCCAGGATATCAGAAGGGTGCAGGCTGTGGGAAGTGGAATTCACTTGGAAAATTGCTGGCCTTCAGCAAAATGGGTTGGAAAAACAGGAAAAAATTCCCTGTTTTGGCAGGGAATGCCAAAGGCTGCATTGTTATTTTTGTGTGTCACAGGTCTGGGTCTCTCCCTGGCAGTGTTCCAGCACCACATGTGAATATTGAATAATTTTAAGTAAACCAAAAGCTTTGTTTTGTCTCACGTTTCAGCAGGAAGGGCAGAGCTGTTTTGGGGTTTAGGGTTTCCATAGGTTTTGAGCTGCATTTATGGTTTTGTAATTGGGAAAAAAGGAGCATTTCTCTTTTTCTAATTTACCAGTAAAGATTTTATTTCGACTGTAATATTTTTCTCAAATTGATTTTTTTTGTGTGTGTGTATTGTTTGCTTTTTGTTTTTAATTCTAGAAAAAAGTTATTCTCAATCATGTCTGGATTTTAATAAGCCTTCTGCTTAATTATTTTAGGCAAGCTCAGCTTGCAGGTAGCTCAGAGCACTCTAAAAGTGATTGGTTTTAATTAAACAATAGACATTTCCAGGTTTATTCCCTGATCCTGCGTTTTCCTTTGTTTGATCTTGGGCTTTGTCAACACTTGGGGTTTCTTTAGTTTTGTATTTTTTTCTATTGGAAATTGCATCAAAGTAGATGAAGCCTCAGCTAGAAAGTGCAACAGCACAGGAGCTTGCAGCCATAATTGAGGTATTTTAACACCTTTTTTTGATGTCATTCTAATTACCTATAAAACGTATTACTCATGTCTTTAACACATTTAAAATACCTATAAACCATATGGCACGGCTTAATTAATTTTAAATGTTCCATCTAACATGAAGTGCAGCCAAATATGACTTAGGAATTTTCCAAAACAAGTTAATGAGCCTCGGGGAAGTCACTGCTGAGGCAACATCTTCCCTTGAAAAATGCCTCAAATGCTACCACATCAGCTGAGGTACCTCAGGCTGCTTTGTGGTTATAAATGGATTAAGCTGCCTATTTATAGCTCTCTTTCTCACCCCAATAAGATGCTTCTGTCTGTTGTTCTAACAGGGTGACTTGTTATCTCTTGTAATTTGCATCTGCTAATTTCATTATTGCACCACCTTTGCCCAAAGGAAGAGTATCTCAGCTACAGCACCGAGAGCTGAAACACCTCTTCTGAGGAAATACAAAGTGCAATCTGAAGTAATTAAGAAAAAAAGCGTTTCAAAGTTGTGTATGTTTCTATATTGTCATTCCAAAAATCGTGTTTCATTGTGAGGAGCAGTGCAGCTGTGGCACAAGTTCACATTGCTGCTTTCAGGGGCTGTGAGCAGCCTCCCTGTGGCTGAGAGAATTAGGTGAATTTGCTGTTAAGGGAGAGGGGCAGTGGAGCTACAAAGCCCTGGTGGACTCCCACTGCTGGGGTTTGCATTTAGGGACTGTGGGTTGGGGATCAGACAAGTTTAGGGTGAAGGATAAGGTCACTGAACCCTTGATGACCTTTTCATGAAGAAATTTTCCCCAATATCAAATCTAAACTTCCCTGTCCCTTGTCAGGTGGGAGAAGAGACTGAGCCACCCCTCCCCACAACCTCAGGTCAGGGACTGGTGCAGAGTTTATCCCAGGCTGATCCTAATTTCCACCTAGCACAGCAGAATTTAACCACAGAACTCAGTTGGGATAAATGATGGGGATCTGCTGACATTATTTTACCTCAGAAGTGTTGAAAATAAAAAGAGCAGCAGAGGGATGTAATTAATCAATTAATTAATTTTGAACTGGATAAAGCAGCAGGTTAATAACAAAGCCACATGCAAGTGAGCAGGCAAAACCCTCCCAGCTCTTCTGAGGGAGGGAGGGTGGCAGTGCTAATTTTGATGACATTTGCTGCCTTTTCAGCTGGCACTTCCCCTGAAAAGCGAGCAGGGCTCCAGCTCACGCAGGCAGAGCTTTGCCTGCAGAGGTTTTGTTTGCTGCTGTGTTCATGGTGTGTCAGTGTGGGTGCTCAGGGCATTGCCCAAACCCCATCCAGCCAAGGGGCTGTGCTCCCCTTGGTGCCTCTCTGCTGGGCTGAAGGGATGTGAGAGAAAAGCTCTGAAGCTCTTTTGACTTGGGCATGTCAGGAAAATGGGTACCTTTTGTTAATTAATGTGGACAGTTTTGTATGTATTCTGTTATTTTGCTGCTCCAGGTTGTCTTAGGGTGGAAGTTCCTGCAGCTATGGATAGAACAGATGGGAGGACAGGAAATAGGGAAAGAGGGAGTCAAATCAGCCTTACCTGTGCATCCCTCCAGTGCTGCTGTCTGGGATGCCACCTCTGCTGTGGGGATGTTCCTGCTCTCTGTCCCTATCAGTGCTGTGGGTTTGCTTTTGTCCACATCTTTTATAAGCACCTTCCTGCTTGTTCCATGCTCTCACTGGGGGAGGTCGTGTGGGGCGAAGGGAATTTTCTGTCCTGCAAGTCCTTCACAAAGGAAGTTCATGAACAATCCTGTAGAGTTGTCATGGTAATCACAGTTACTTCAAAGTTGCCGTGCAAGATTGCTTGAGGTAAACAACGAAAAAGCTGAAAATGATTCCAGTTCCAGGTGGTGCAGCTGAAAAAGATGAAGTTCATGGGGGATTTCTCTCTTTCACACACATACATATGCCCACATCTCTAAAGCACTGGTTACTGGTGTCCAAAATAACATCTCTAGGGTAATATGTGGGTTCAGATTCATTGTGCATTGTCAGTGAACGATCCCAACATCTTCAAACCCCAGGCTGGTGATTGTCCTGGTTTCAGCTGGGACAGAGCTCATTTTCTTCTTAATTGCTGATAGAGTTTAATATGTCTGAGATGACAATAAGATATTAAAGCATTCAGGCTAAAAATGCTGCGACTTTTAAAATCTCCCCATCATTTTTTAGGGTCACGCTGTTGAAGGATGGAGGACTGAGGATAGCCAACGTGACCAAGGGGGATGCTGGCAGCTACACGTGCCTGGCAACAAACCAGTTTGGAGCAGCCAAGGGCTCCACCAGCTTGGTAGTTACAGGTGGGTGAGCTGGCACAGAGGGGATGGACCTGGAATTGCAGGCTCACGAGCCTGCAGTGATGGGGTAGAATGTAAAAAGTAGGAGAAGTTATTTATTTAATGTATAAAGATAAAAGGATAGCTGTTACAGCTCTTCTATTAGTTGAGAGGAGAGACATTGAGGGATTTTTCTGTCTTTGACAAAGATATTTCTCAGATGTGAGGGAGTTCTGAACGCTTCCCTCCCTCCTCTCACTTCTCTAAACACTAAATAGTGCAATTATGCTTTTAAGTTCGTGGGGTTTTTTAATTTGTTATGAAAAAAACATGTCAATCAAAAAAATCTTCAAGGTAATTTTATATTCCAGTTGCGTGGGGGTTTAGCCCAAAGGAGCTTTAAAGGAGGTTTAAATGCTGTTTACTCATGGAAAAAGATGTGGTGGAAACTCCAGCTGCAGGGGAGCATTCAGGGGCTCCATGGGCAGTAGAACAGAGTCTTTCAAAAGCAAATTTTATACAGAATTGTTGTTCAGGGGTCTTGCCCCTTCCTCCAAGTCATCCATCCCTGGCTGCTGGTTGAGGTACTGGATGAAGAGAGGCAGGGGTTTGTGAAGTTTATCTGAAAATGTCTTCTCTGAAAATGTCCTTTTTCAAAGTTTTTAATACCTGAAAGATTTTCCACACTCAGAATTACCTAATACCCTACTGCATTACATATCCTGGATATCTCATATGTCCAAGCAGAATTGCTTTGTTCAGTGAATTAACAGCTTCATGTTTTCAGCCTGTGCTCCTAAAAGATTTGTGTCCCTTTATATACAAATAACAGAGTTATATACAGAGGATTCCTAGAATTAAATTTTATTTTTACAGTGTTTACAGTAGCTGAAATTTTTCTCTGTGAATGTGATTCTGGAGTAACAAACAGAGGTTCTTAATGACACTTATTTATGTTCTGTGTGATGGATGGACCCAAATATCCAGTGTGTTCTTCCTTAAGTGGACTTCCTCCAGTTTCTGGGGTTTTTTGGGTTCTTCCCTTACTCCCACAAAGGAGCTTTCCCCTGGCTGCTGCTGCTTCCTGCTCCAGAGCACGAGTGGGATTGCTGAGAGCTCTGAGTGGCAGTTCCTGCCTGTGGATTCGGTGTTGTGGAGAGGATGGGCTGCACCCAGCAGGCTCAAATTCACCTTCCCAGTGTCCTGCTGGGGGATGCAGGGACACCAAGCTGCAGCAAGAGGGGTCAGGCAGCATCCCCAGCCCAGCTGCATCCCTGGAAGTGGCTGTCATTGATCACATCCATGGAACAAGGCAGGGATATTGGTGGCAGGCAAAGCTCAGCAGTGCAGAAAATCCCAATCACCAATATTTGTGCTCCCTGCAGAGCCAACCAGGATCACCTTGGCACCTTCCAACCTGGATGTCACCGTGGGGGAGAGCGTGGTGCTGCCCTGCCAGGTCCAGCACGATCCCCTGCTGGACATCAGCTTCACCTGGTACTTCAACGGGACCCTCACCGACTTCCAGAGGGACGCTTCTCACTTCGAGAAGGTTGGAGGGGTGAGCTGCAAACACCTTCTCTTCATTTCCCTTACAGCTGTAGCCAGCATTAACTTATTTCTCCCTCATGCTAAAAATCAAGATGTTTCTCTTTTGAGAATTCTCTTCTGTGTTGAAAAGAAATCATCCCCTGGCCCAGCTTGCTGCCCGTCACTCATTTTTCTTGTGCCCTGTGTTTTAGACCTGAAGTTTTTAAGTTCTTACCTCCATTTCTACCTGATTTTCCTCAGGATCACATGAAAGACAGCATTGACAGACAAAGGAACCTGACACAAACCAATTTGTCATGAGAGATTTTATAAACTATAGACATTCAGGGGCTTTGGTTTTTTAAGCTCTTATTTGTGTGAAGAGGAATTTGAGCTCATTAGTAGAAAACTTCACAGGTTACCAAGAGATCCATGAAAATATTTCATGGGCTTTGTAGCACATTAAGGTCAGTGCAGCAATTCCATCTGGAGTTACACACAGATCATGGTGAGTAAATAATCCTAAATATGTTCAAAGCCTTCTAGTACTTACAGTGTGTATTGATGAAATGAAAATACCATGGCAAAAATAACTTCATCTTTCTTGGCTGGAAGACATTTATTTTTTTGATGGATAGATTTCCATGTACTGATGTTTGGGAGGTCCCTGTCACACAGGCCTCAGGTCTCTGACATCTCGTAGTTATTGGGGTGTTCTGGGACCAGCACCTGCTCTTCCACATGGTTGGAAAACTGGGGGATGTGAGGCTGTCTTACTGCTCTTTGGGGTTTTTTGTTAGCCAGGTGATTTAGGCAAAGAGCATGGCAGATGGAGCAGATGCCCAAATTCTGAGCAGACTTGCCCCAAAACTGAGGATCACCAGGCATGGCTGGGGTTGTTCTGCAGCCAGGACAGGCCAAAAGAATTCCAGCAGCTGTTCCTACTGCATGGGATACTCTGCATTTGTATTCCAGGCAGCATGGGAAGGGAAGAAGGAGATTTCACTGTCACCTGGGCTCATCCACCCTGCCAAAGGCTGGATCTGACCAGGCAGGAATGCAGTACCCCAATGGAAAGGGAGGATGCTGCAGGGGAGCTTCCTGCTGCTCCCCCAGTCCCTTGAGACCCTTCCCAAATCCCCCCAAATAACTGAAAGGCAGTGTTAACACTTAGCTGGGGTTTATTTCAAGCCAAACTGTTCTGTTTGAACCCCCCCCTCCCCTTTGTTGAGATGTCTCAAATTGAGTTTGCTGCAATAAGTTTGTAGGACATGATTTGCTTGCATTCACTGCTGATGCTGGGCATTCCCTGAATATCCACTCCCAATCAAGGAGATGGATTTTAGATTGCTTTTGACTCAACTTTTAATTTATTGTGAGCAATCAGCACTGGATTGTCCTGCAAACAACTTCCATCTGTGCTTTCACAGAAGACCAGGCACACACATGGGAGGGAATCAGGCAGAATTGGCTTCAGCTTGTGTTGAATAAAGAACTGAGACATTGTAATGCTGAAACAAAGAAAAACAACCAAATGTTTTGAAAGGTTCATGTTTTTTCCAAGATGAAAATAAATTTCAAAGTCATGTCTTTGCCTTTCTCCCAAACTACTGTTTGCCCCTGATTCAGTGGCCAAAGTAGCTGAAAATACCCTCAGGTAGGGTTCTGTCCTTGAAGAAGATGCTGCTTCACCAGAAAATTAAAATTAAAAAATAAATTTTAAAAATTCAAGTCTGACTGAGGCATCTTTCACCTGGAAAATTCAGCTGGAACTGAGTTGAAGCAGAAATTCAATTGACACAAAGAAGAGAAGATTTTTTTTTTAAGGGACACTGTCTACCAAAGGTTTAATATCAAGTACTGTGTTCAGTGATGTGGAAAACAAACAGTACACAAAGAGCCCTAGCATGATACAAAGTTACAGTTTCATTCAAGTTTTATTTCTATTTCCCATGATCCAGGAAATAACCACATACTGTGATCTGAGAGAGAATAATGGGGGAAAAAAGACTGAAGATTAAATACTCAGTGAAAAGCAAAGAAGAGAACTTAGGCTTGTAAAATGGGAAATACAGCCTGAAATGTGCAACCTTTAAGTGTTCTCACAGTAACCTGGAGAATGGACTGAATTCAGCTTTGTCTTTTACACATTTGAACTCCTTAAAAATCCATCATAACCCAACTTACAGGTTCTAGATAAAAATCCATAAATTCTGTCTAGAAATCAAATCAGTTAATGGCCACAGAAAGCACTTTTTTTTTTTTTCTTAAGGCTTTGAGGCAAATGGTCACAGGACCCTGAGGGCATTGGGGTTCCAGGCAGGGAATGTGTTCCTAGTGTGAGCTCTCCGTGTTGGAGTTCACTTCTCCCAAAAAAGGGACACTGCCTCATGTTTTTTGAGAAAATTGCTCCCAGACAACAAACTTGGAGCAGCTGATGGGCAATCATTTGCTGTCCTGGTCACTGCAGTGCAGCTTTTGATCAACTTCACACTTTAGGTGGATTTCTTTTCCCTTTGCAAAGAAAATATCAGAGCTCGAGGGTGGTGTATTTGCATTAATAAATGTTCTGTATTCCCACAGAGTGCATCAGGTGATTTAATGATCAGGAACATCCAGCTGAAGCACAGTGGGAAGTATGTTTGCATGGTGAAGACAGAGGTGGACAGCGTGGCCTCTGCAGCCGAGCTCATCGTGCGAGGTACGTCCCAGCCCAGCTCCAGGGCCACACTTCCCACCTTTTTTTATGTTGTAGGCTATAGAAACAACTGATGTTGGAGGTTACAGAACCAATCCATGGCTTGAATGGTGTGATGAATGACTGGGAGTTCAGTCGTGTCATTCTGACTGGCAGTGAGGGAGAATTACAGCTCAGGGTTTGGGTGAAGCCTGGTTTTTCCCAGAGAAATGAAGAGCTGGAGGTTATAATAACGATTTCACATCTTCTTTCACTGCCACTCCTTCAGGTCACTGACAAGGGGGAACTCACTGGCAGCTCTGAGGCAGTTGGAGTTGCTGTCTCTGCAGACTGAAGTGCTGGGGACTCCAGAATCCTTCCTGTGAAATGGGCAATTCTGCCAGAGCCCAGGAGAGGCTTTGTCCTAAGGTTTAAAGCCCATAATGCAGGACTATTCCTTTTTATTCCAAGCTGGAATGCTCACAGTTGAGCCAGAATCATGGCTTGCTTTGCTGATGTTCCAGCTACATTTATTGCAAGGTAAAAGCTTTGATCTAGGAAAGCACATTATGTGATCAGCACTTACTCAGTGTATTTTAAAAGACATCAGGTATTTGCTCATCATTCATGCACTGTTACTCATTTCAACCCCTTCTGCTGGTGCAGGTGAGACAAAACCCTGCATTTTGGCCAGAAAATGGCCAGAATGAGGATTTTTCCAGAAGGCAGCAGGAAGTTTGTCTGACTGAATTGCTGCTTGGGGTGCTGGTCAGATGTGCTGAAAAATCGTTCCAGTGCCTTGTACAGTAAAGGAGTTGCAGATAAAAAATTGACAGACTACAAAGATGTATCTGTAGATTAAAGAGGACATTTAGAACTAAAGGAAAAGACACTGGAAAGATAGAGGGATGTGCTGAACAAAGGCTCTTGGTAAAAAAACCCAAAACCCAGTCATCTGTACTGCCCTTGAGAGTATTTCAGGTTGAAATTATCAGAGTTAAGTTTAGTGAATGTAAAACAATAATTACAAGTGTTCTTTTTCCAGTCTGAATTATTTTCCTCTTCCCTGAGGAAGAAAAAATCGGGAATCCATGGGCTGGTAGTGATTCCCAGGGTGCTTCAGGGCTTCACCAAACACTGCCTGCTTTTCCATCCAATTCCAGGCTCTCCTGGGCCCCCCGAGCACGTGAAGGTGGAGGAGATCACAGATACCACAGCTCAGATCTCCTGGCAGGAGGGCACAGACAACCACAGCCCCGTGACCACCTACACCATCCAGACAAGGACTCCCTTCTCCGTGGGCTGGCAGCGAGCCACCACAGGTGAGCACAATCCCTGCCCCAGCCTCTGTGGGAATGGCTCTGGCACTGTGTTCCTGAGTTTCCTTTTCCCTTTCTTCTTCATAGTTCCGGATGTGATTGACGGGAAAACCTTCACAAGCACAGTAGTGGATTTAAATCCTTGGGTTGAATATGAATTTCGTGTAGTTGCCAGTAACAAAATAGGAGGTGGAGAACCTAGTTTGCCCTCAGAAAAAGTAAGAACTGAAGAGGCAGGTTAGTGGGTCCTTCTATTTGTTTTTAATTCAAGAATCTTGAATATTAACAAAGAAAAGGAGTGTTGATATCTTTGGCTCTTTGCAAACAGGCTTGGAATTGCTGTTGGATTTGAAAGCCTGTAACAAGTTTGTTCATGTTTTTCCATTTAGCTGTGGGACAGTTTGTGTTGCATTACTGAACATCACAGAAGCGTAACATCTAAATCCATTTAAACTGCATTTACTGTGCCAAAATCTTCCAGTTCAGGCAGTGCTGCAGAGTCTGAAGGTATTAATGGATGGAAAGAGGTTAATTTTGACAGGGATTTTTCATTCCTGGTGTTTGATCAGTGAAACCCTTCCATGTATCAAGCACGTGGCTCAGAAGAACCCATCAATTAAAACCCCAGTTCACTTGTAAGGAGGCTGTTTCCCAATTTATCTGCATAACATCCCTGGAAGTGTGCAAGGACATGGAATTCGGAGCAGCCTGGTCCAGTGGAAGATAGCCTGGAACAAGATGATCTTTAAGGTCCCTTGCAGTCCAGGCCATTCTCTGATTATCTGAGTTAACTCTATTAAAAAATGAAGCTTGTCTCCAGTTTTTAGAAGTTCTTAAGCACAGCAGACCTGGTGTAATCTGTGAGCTGCTGAGGTTCTCCAGGTGCTCAGAGAAACCCCAGCCTGGCCCAGGGAAGGATGACTGTGGGACAGGGCTGGGGCTTTCCAGGACTGCCCCTCCTACCCCTAAAACATTTACCAGAAGGAGTATGGGTGAAACTCAGAGCATGAGGCTGATCTGATGTGTCCTCTTGTCTCTACTCCGTGCAGACATCTCTGCATTTCCTTTCCACAGTTCCCGAAATTCCCCCATCGGAGGTCAGTGGGGGAGGAGGCAGCAGGTCTGAGCTGGTCATAACATGGGATGTAAGTTTGCTGGCAAGCAGTTTCCTTCACAGAACTTCTTTCTTTCTCTTCTTTCTTTTTTTCTGAATTTCCCTGGCTGCAGCAGCTTCTCCTCTGGGATGTGCATGTGCTCTGTGCCGTGTGTGATGGGAGCCCTGGACTTTGGCCTTTGTTCTGTCACTGTCACATGTCCCTGTGCTGGATGGAAATCCCAAGGGAATTCAGTTTGGGCTTGGTTGCTTCTGTTCTCAGACAAATGTTAATGCTAGAGAGGAGGCAGGAGGGTGGGGAAAAGGAGAGGGGATGGTTAAGCCAAAGAATGGGGCTTTGCAGTGCAGCTTTGCAGTTCTTGCTTTCCCACCATCACCTCTGGATGCATGTGCTAACCAATACAGTCTCATACTACTTTATATTATATATCCCCTTTTTAATGATCTGAGGAGCTGTTAATATTCTGTTCCTAGCATTGACTGCTCTGTGTGGTTATCTAATCATAATCACATCAGAAGAAGGTTTAAGCCACTATACCAAGGTGGTATTGGATTCTCTAATAGCTGACCAAGCAATTATTCATTTTTAATGAACTATGGATTGATGAAAGAAAAGTTGTATTTACTGAAGAGTGTCTTAGAGCAGAATACTTGGTGGAAAACAAAAATTATACCTGAAAGTGTATATATTATATATTGTTTTCATCTTGAAACACAAACCTTAAAGTAGGTTGAAGGGAGCACATTTTGCTGTGCTGTAGCAGAATTAATTGGCTGAGGGGATGATGCCAAGTGCAGTGCCAGCACCTGCAGCATGTCCATGAGCCTGCTGGCACTTCCCTCCTGCCAAACACCCCCGTGGCATCACAGATCTGTGTTCTTCTGTCCAGCCCATCCCCGAGGAGCTGCAGAACGGGGAAGGATTCGGGTACGTGGTCGCCTTCCGCCCCTCGGGCACCACGACGTGGATCCAGACCGTGGTCACCTCCCCTGACACCCCCAAATACGTCTTCAGGAATGAGAGCATCCTGCCCTTCTCCCCCTACGAGGTCAAAGTGGGGGTCTACAACAACAAGGGCGAGGGGCCCTTCAGTGCAGTCACCACCGTGTTCTCTGCTGAGGAAGGTACAGCCCCAGACCCTCCCCTGAGCTCTCCCACCAGGGAACCCAGCAGCAGCTCAGGGAGATGAGGTGGTTTGGATAAGTGTGGGCATGATGAAGCCCTGATGCTAGGGCTTCTCCATAAAAGGACTCCATTCATAGATTTTCAAATTCAGAAAGCTTATTTTTATTATTTCATTTCATTTCATGCAAGCAAGTGAAGATGCAGAAAATGCAGAAGCAAAAAGCAAGAAGGCTTTCTCTCTCTCTCTGGCAAGCAGCTGCTCTGAGAGATTGCCTCTCTGTGTCTGTCTGAACAGCACAGTGTCCCACAAATATGAAAACAAACAAAGATAAAGCTTTTTCATTGGCCAAGGAAAATACCTTATCAAAATTTTCTCATATTTACATTCTTTGTCAAAGATTTCTCCTGAGATCTTGCAAATATTCCCTTTAGAAACGGAGAAGTGTTACAACTCAGGAAGAAATTGCTTTTTCCAAGCTTGTTGCTGTGATTTCTCTAAGACCCACTAAAAAGTCAGCCCACAGAAAAGGACAGGTTTATTTCCTCATTCACCTCTCTCTTGTTGATTCCCCAACACAGAGCCCAGCTCGGCCCCCTCGGGAGTGTCTGCCACCAGCCTGTCCTCCTCGGCCATCGAGGTCTCCTGGACAGCCATTCCCTGGAAGCTGAGCAATGGGAGGCTGCTGGGCTATGAGGTGAGTCTCTTGAAATCAAAATATTTAAGCTAACAAACTCAATTTATTTAAAAAAAACTCCACTCCTCTTGGTAAAGGACCACGGGCCAGAAGGGTCGTGCAGGCTGCAGGACAAGCACACAGACTGACCCCAAATCTTGCTCTTCCTGCCCTACCTACACCCAGAAGAAGGATGATTTCTTCTGTTTTGGGAAAAAATGCCCACAGAATGAAGTCACATTTTGCTTCTTGTGCTGATAGATAGTCATGTGTCTGACATAACTCCAAAATGGCACTTTTTCAGAATTCTATTTACTTTCAAATAAACTTTTCTGTAAGGTACATATTTCTGAGCTTGTTTCCTTTTTAATGAACTAATGCTTTTCCTCTTGTCATTCTGTGGTTCAGGCAAGATCTAATATTTCAATTGCCTTTTTCCTAGAGTCACACTAAAAAGAGCAGCAAGCTTGAGAAGCAGATGGATAAGAATATTTTATTTTTGCACAGTAAACATATTTATGAAACTTTAATGTATTTCTACCTTTTCCAGCTGAAGAAAAAAAAAAAGCACTTAAAAGAGTTAGAGTACAACTCTGTGGGTGAACAGCCCATTCCATGCAAGATTTAAATGGTTTTGGTTTTTATCTCCTAGGTTAGGTACTGGAATAATGGCCAAAAAGAAGAAGCTTCAAACAGAGTAAAAGCTGCAGGGAATGAAACATCAATAAAAATCACAGGGCTGAGGAGCAACTTGGCTTATTACACAGCTGTCCGTGCTTACAACAGTGCTGGAGCAGGGCCCTTCAGTGCCACTGTCAATGCCACCACCAAAAAGCCACGTGAGTATCTCACTTTGAGCCTGGGGAGAGGCAGAATGCACTTGGAGGGGAAAGAAAAATAGTGGCATTCCTGGGAATCACCTAAACTTCCATAAAGTCACACAAACCAAGCACAGAGCTTCCACCCTCTTCTTCAGCAGGATGAGTAAAGCTGAGCTGTTCCAGGGGGGCACAAGGAAGATCAGTAATTTCTGCACAGAACCTTCATTGTGCTGCTAATGACTGGAAGAAACTGAAAAGAAAAATCTCTGTTATTTAGAAGAAAGGTGGGGGGGGGGGAAATAAAAGGAGACTTGTTGAATTTTTCAGTGTTCTATAACATATTTATAAGTTCTCTAGGGCATGGCTTTTGAAATGCAATGAACCTCATGGAGTTCATGCAGAACAATCCTTCATGTCCACTGTTCCCCCTTGAACAAATTGCACAAGAGGCCACTTGGCTGCTGCAAAGGCCAGATTGAGCTGGAGAACAGATTGTCAGAGGCTGCACTAATTTTTCTACAAGTGGAAATATTTTTAGTGTGCTTCTCCCTTGTAGTACAACTCAGAATCAGGGTCATCAGTCTTGAAGTGTTTCTGTCAGAGGCACAAGAACACACAATTAAATCTGTCTGAAAGGTCAAATTCCCTGCAATAGTCATTAACATCCCTCGAGCAGACGGAGTTGTATCATTAATATTATGAAATAAGGTAGTTTATCAGAAATTATTGAATGCAGAAATGAGTGTCAGTCTGTCACTGAGGACTAAACCAACTCAGATTTGCCAGAGTTTAAATATATTATGTGCACAATTACCATGAACTGGCTGATCTGAAGTGACTCACTGCCTGCAGCCTGGACAGGACATGGGAAAAAGAATTTTTTCTAATTAATCTTCTTTGTGGCTGCTCACTAGAGGTGGTGCCAGGCTGGTCAGCTCAGGGATTTTCAGTCCTTCTTTAGTGTCCCCTCACTTCTGGGGTGTGTGGCTGACAAGTGGACAAGCCCTGACCCCACTGGTGTGAGGGCCTGGATCAGGCCCTTGGTCAAGTCTGTGCTATTTGGAATCATTACAAAGGAAAATTAATTGCATTACATCCATGGATCTTTCTGGTGAATAAAGGGAGCAAAACCAGTGCAGTGCAATGTCAGTCTGAAGATTCTGATAAATTAGTTGAATTGCTAAGAGAAATTATTCTCTCTGCTACTGCAGTAGAAACTGATTTTTCATTCCAATGTGTGATTTTTAATCCATCCCGATTTCTAATTTAATTTGAATATTTGTGCTTGGTGTGGTTTTCACTGTGAAGGATTTGCATTCCCTCACAGGACATACAAGCTGCATCTCAGAAACTCTTGCCATATCAAGAAATACAAATACTCCAGTTCCATTGGCAGTGCATTTCAAAGTTGAAAGTAAACCTTTGACAATTAAAATATCTTTGCTTTTATATTTGAAATATGCATGTTTACAGCCCAGAATAACAAGTGGAGGTTTAAATATTGCTGTGTAAAATGCTGGTTGAGTGGGGAAGACTTGCCCAAATTGTTACAATTATTACATATTTAGAAAGCCTTAAAATAAACCCCAATGTTCTGTCCTAATTCTGAGAAATGAGAAATGAGCTCTAATTCTGAGAAATGCTCCAGTCTGAGAGCAGCTTTCAGCACCTGAGGAGGCTCAGGAATCCCTGCAGCTCCTTGGACGTGGCTTGATGGATCAGAACCTGCCATAAATGAAGTTCTGAACTCTGACAACTGCTGGAGATTTTGGTGTCTGCAGCAAATTGGAGCCTTCTGAATCCCACAGACAGAGGCTTACAGTTTCAGATATAACCACTCCTCGTTTTTTCCCCCATGTCATCTTAATATTTTGTTGTGGATTTCAAGGATGACTCATTTCTTTTGAAATTCAGCTTTAATATCTCAGTGTGAAAACTGCTCATACATGCTGTAACACTTCATTCTCAGGAGTGAAACAATCTCCTCTCACATTTACAAGAAGTGGTTATTATTAGAACATCAGGTTAAATCTTCCTCAGTACATAGAACAAGACACACAGTGAAAAAAAAAATAGCTGTGGGTGGTTGGTTGACTTTCGAATAATTTTTTGAAGTCTCACTCTTACATTTTTTTTCCCTTTTTTTGAGTATAATCAGGTGGGGTTTGATCTGAGTACTTATGGAAAGAAGGCAGGGAACCTCCTGTGTGAAAGAATTGAAAAGAGGAGGAAATAAAAGAAGAAAAACCCATAAGCATGTGGATGCAAGCCTTCAAAACCACTGTCAGTGCTTAAAACTGGAAGCTCCAGCATCAAAGCACAGCTCAGTCCACCTAAGCAGCAGTTGCCTCCACTAGGTGACAGCAGCAGTAAATTGTTTTCCTTAACACATTTAGAAAAGATTTTAATCATTGATTGTGTCACTGCAGGACCCATTTTCTGGGAAACCAACCTGAGGTGTTCTAAGAGGTTTGTTCTTCCCTGAAAGCTTGGCAGCTCCAAGGTACATGAAGGGGCAGAGCCCAGAGCGTGCAGCTGCTTTGCAAATAACAGCCTTGGGTTGCTAATGAACAAAAAATCCCAGCAGATTTCCTTGGCCAAAGCTCACTTGAGTGGCACAGGCTCAGTTCAGAGCCACAACTCAAATTGGAAGAACCAACAGGAAAACAAAAACCTTCAAATATTTTTCATAACAAACATCTTGAAGTAAATCAACATAGTGGGTAAATTTGAATCTTCACTGAGACTAAATTTGTCTAACAGTCTATTGTGAAGAATTTTCTTATTGTTGGCACTGTACTAAAACTACAAATTCTCCGTTACCATCGTTAGGGCTTGTTCTAATTAATCACTCGTGTCCTAAGGCACATGGCTCTGTCTGGCTGTATTGAATGAAGGACCATCAACAGATATTTCAACTTCAGAAACAACATTTATGTGCCATTCTATTTCTTTCCTTCCTTCTGTTTTTGGAATTTAGCCTCTGAACCATAACGTGCACAGACAGGAGCTGGCGCTGGAGTTGCTTTTGCATCCGAAATGTAATGACAGCCAATTACCTGAGCTGGTGAATAAATCACTAATACCAATTAAATTAAAGCTGTCCTTTTGTCGTGTGTTTGAAGCACCCAGCCAACCTCCAGGAAATGTGGTGTGGAATGTCACAGACTCCAGAGTTATCCTGAGCTGGGAGGAGGTCAGAGCGATGGACAACGAGTCTGAGGTCACGGGGTACAAGGTCAGTGGGGACAGAGCTGGGAACAATCCAGAGCTGATATTTCCTTGTCTGTTTGCATGTTCAAAGGATGCACAATACCACCCCTGAACCTTTTCACTGGAGTCTCCTTTTTAGGGGTTTTAAATCATGCTCTAGCAATGTCTCACCATTAATACTCACTAATCCCTTCCCCCCCATGTTGGCATTGCTCAGCTCTTGGGGTCCCACCCACACCTCAATCTTACAACATTTAATCACTTACCACATCTGTAACACTTATTTAAATGTGTAACACTTACCCAAATGGATAAAACTTTGAAAGAAACCAAGAAGATTTAACCTGATGGATATAGCTTCCATTGCTGGCTAGGTATATTTATTATATATTACCACCAATATTAAACTGGTATTTTTAAACCCTTTCTCCTCTTACCTGCCATGCTCATTCCCCTAATAGAAATTACACTGTTGTATCTGCTCTAAATCTCATTGGCACACAAATGTAGAAGTATTTAAATGTGTCATAAAATCTGTGTAAAAGAATAGCTGAGGCTATTTCTGATAAGCTCTGTACAGCTGGATCCCACATGATATATTCCTGGATGAAAGATTTAGGCTGAAGATCTGATTACCCGCTGAGTTGTATTGGCATGAAATACATGTTTACAGCTTGTTCCAGCATCCCAGCACCCATTATTTCATATTATTATAATAAAAATAATATATAATATGTATTATCATTCATCGTGCCATTTTAAATTAAATCTAGAATAAAGGGCCTTGATTGATGTTCCCTTCTTCCATCAAATGTGATTCCACCCTGGCATGCTAACCAAAAATCAGATCTTTTCTTTCATCCCATCACTCCTAAAAGCTGAAACCTCGTTTGCAGGAGGCAGGGAAGTGCCAGGGCAGGTGCTGAGGGCTGTCCTGTGTTGCAGGTTCTGTACAGGACCAGCAGCCAGGGCAGGGTGAATGTGCTGACCACGGACACGACGACAGCCGAGCTGTGGCTGCAGCTCAAGGATGATTATTTCATCGAGGTCAGAGCAACCACCGAGGGGGGAGATGGCAGCAGCAGTGAGCAGATCCTCATCCCCAGGCTAGCCAGTAGGTTCAACCACTTTCCTTTGTCTCAGCTTGTCTTTGCTTCCCTTAGTGGTGGGAGGAAAAAAATAAAATTAATACCTAGATGTCATGTGGTAATAAAGTAATAAAAAGGAAAGCAATTAAAAGTCTTCATGCCCTCATGCATGGCAAACTCCATTCTACTGAACTGGTAAATTACCATGTAAAATGGTATTAAAAATGTTACGTTTTCTACTTTTTCTCTTTTTTTTAAAAAAGCTATTACCTTTGAAAGTAGAGTCATAGAAACACAGAATCGTTCAGGTTGGAAAAGATCTCCAAGACCATTGAGTCCAACCTTTGACCAGACACCATCTTTGCAGCTAAACCAGAGCACCAAAACCCTTCATGATCACAGCATTTTGCAAGGCATTTCTGTAATTTTTAAATATTCACTGTGTTTTTGTAGATCTCTGGTGCTTGTAAGAAAATCAAAATTACAGTAATTTTAGCTTAGCATCTAGAAAGAGTAATAATGTGGCACAGCACATCCTCACACTTTCATTTAATCCTGACCCTTTTCCTTTGTCACAGGTATGGATGCAAGAGGTTCTGGTCCATCAGTCTTGAGTATCTTCAGTGTCTCCAGCTTCTTAGCAACAGTACTTTCCTTGACCCTTAATTCTGTGTTGTGCTGATACATTTGCGTTTGCTGGGGAAAAAAAAAAAGAAAAGAATTGGTTACTAAAGTGCTTTTTAAAAAAAAAAACTGCAGTGGTTAACGCATGTTTTTTCTTCTATCCCGATGTGTTTTTAAATTCTTTATATTTCACTGTAAGTTGAAGTAAAAATAACGTGTGAAGTTTAGCAAATCCTTTAAAAAGGAATCTAAAATGCCTTAATACTTGAACCAAAGGAGTTTACATGTTACATACTTCAGACACAATGTGAGAGAGAGGGGCAGGGATGGCACCACAAGGTCTGGGCTGTGAGGAAGAGTGAGAAGCTCCATTTTTGCAGCAATGCTGAATTGTTCTGGGTCTGTTCTGCCTTGTTAAAATGAGGTTTGACACGGAGAAGATGGAATCAGAGATGTGGCTGTTAGCAGTCCCAGGGCACCACAACCCCCACGTGGCTGCTCTCGAGGCAGGGCCATCCCCAGCAGGTTTGGGTCATTTTCCTGCTGCCCTCCATGGGAGTTACTCTGAATGGAGCAAGGAATCCCAGCTGGGAGCAGGGCAGGGCAGGGCTGGCACTGCTGCTCCTGAGGAATGCCCTCCCAGCTGTCCTGGGGAAGCCTCTCAGTGGATGTTTGTGCACCTTCTCCAGCGCCCACCTTTCATCAAGAACTTCCCAAGTTCATTTCCTCATCTCCCCACCTTACCTTTCCTAACCAGCTTCTTGGTTCATAACCAAGCTCTCCCACCTTCAGGATGATTTGATTGCCCTCCTGCCAGTGTTTCAGGAGCACAGGTGCCCAGCTGGCAGCATTGGTGACATGCAGTGGCACCATGGCCTTATGAAGAGGGACAGCCACCCCCTCCCTCGTGACATGGTGCTCCCAGACCTGCAGCCCCAAATTATCTCACTCATTTATCTGCCACGCTGCACTGTAAACACCCTGAATTCATGTTACACTCAGACCTCTCCTTCCTGCTGCTCTTTAACCAGTTCTGAGCTGCTCCTGCTCTGGCTCCCAGCTGCACCCCACCACTGTCACATGATTCTGGGAAGGTCATGGCAATACTACAGGATATGATAAAAAATGATACAACTGCACTTCAGGCTTGCTGTTGTAGAGAAATCTGTGCTTTCTTGTGTAGCAGTAAATTCAAGATCCATTAAGCCTGGTCCATTTGACTTCTAAAGTTGTGGCTTTAGTCAAATCAGCCTTTTAGACACCTTTTAGAGAGGTCACAGCCTCCCTGTCCCAGCATGTTCACATGACATAAAGCATCTCCTCTTAAAGACTGGGCTTTTTTTAAATCCCACAATTCTGTTAGAACACACAGAGCTCCAAAGGGAGAACCAGGATTAATAAAATGATGGTAGCACTGTAGAGAGAACACCTTGATCTGCATTCAGCTGGCAAATGAGCTGATGAGCTCCAGATGAGACAGCGTGCTGCTGAGGTAAGCAAGAGCTGTAAATACTGTACATAAGAGCTATAAATGACTTAGTTGCTTTTCCATGTGGCTGACCAGTGTTGTTTTCAGACACTTGCAAACAGGGGGGTGGGTGGGACATGGCAATACAGGTGTTCCTAGTGAGTAAATAGTTATGTTTCATGCAACAAAGGGTGACTTTTTCTCTTGTTCCACAAAATTCTAGTCCAGGTTCCTGTACTGCCCATTTTTTCACGTGCTTACATTGTATTATTATTTGATTTCTAGTTCTATATCTCCATGAGATACGTACCCAGTACCTTGTTTCATATTGAAAACGTTGAAATTTACCCTTGAACTTCCAGTTGTGTGTGTATCCTATGGTTATCTGTATGCATTTTTTTCTATTGCTCTAATAAAATATTTATTATATTGAGGGATAATAGAATATCTCAAAGTGTTACTGCTTGTTCCTGTTTTGTTAATGCATCTCACAATGGTTGTGCTCAAGCTTCTGAGCTGCACCTCTGCCCACAGGCTTGGAGCAGGATGGACAAAATTCCACTTCCCTTTCCCTGGCTTCATTCCCCATCTCTCCAGTCAGGCTGTTGGCTCTTCTCTAAAGTGGACAAAAACCCAATGAAATTATACTGAAGAAGAGTTAGTTTTTTATAGTAATTTACTCAGTGTATCACTATTTAGCATTAAATTGCAAGTCCTGTTTGCTGTGCAGTTGCCTGTTCCTCACACACTGCAGCTTCCTGTAAAACCTGAGACTTCCCAGCACTAAAATTAATTCCTTGGGAACACAGGCACAGCACAGCTATTTATTTTACCTTTTGAAAGTGTGGATTCTACCTGCATAATGGGGAGCTGATCCAGAAGCTGCAGTAAGGGTTAATAATGATCCCAACAAATCCCAAGTGTGTACACAAGACTGAAGGAATCATTCCTGAGTGAATCAGGTTTTTCCTTGCAGATGGCTGCAGGTGGATGCTCCTGCCTTGCCCTGCCTCCCCCAGTGTCCAGATCAGTCTTTCTCTAAACTGATCTCTCATTCTTCCTCACATTGTGTTGGTTCAGCTCAGGGTTGTTTGCATTAATAGAAGTGACTTGGTTCTCCAGTGAATTGGTAAAGAACAAGTTGTCATTGGGAAAGTGCAGGAAGAAAAGGTGGAGAAGCAGTGAGGGATAAGCCTACCTCTTGCAGGCATTTCCAGAGCAGCTCCTGTGACCATCCAAAATTAGCAGCTCTGTCCTGNAATAATAGTGAAAAAGTGAATAGAATGGCTTTGTACAACAAGAACTGCAGGTGATGGGGAAGGTGGTTCTGCCATTCCCTTGGAATTGTGCTTCCCCAAAAATAACAGCACTCTGTCACATCTAATACTTGAAATCTCATAAGAAAGGTAGGCTTCAGTCACAGTTTTAAAAATTGCATTCTTTTCATTTCCCCATTCAAACCCAGAGCTGTATTCTAAAGCCTGAATTTCTCAGAGGTACTTGGAATAAGAATTTTGTTAAAAGCTCAAATTTTTCTTTGAACAGTTTACCGTGGGATATGTTACAAACACACAGGATCCTCTATGAATACAAAATGAGTTAAAAACTAATATCACTTCAGCCCAAAGAAATATTGGAGATCTCCATTTTCGGCTTAATTTGCCTTTCAGTGGTGGCAGGCAGATGTGGGCAGTGCCTGTCAGGTTATATATGTTATGTCTTAATAACAGGCAATAAAGCAAGCTGTCCAGCATGAGGGAGTGCATTCATCTGACAGCTCTGCCTGAAATAAATAACAATGGAATATTGTGAAAATGAAATGAGTTTGTAAACAGGCCCTGGCTCTCTTAGGGGAAACAACCGCCTCGATTGTTTTATGCTAATGCTGTGAATTCCTGAAAAGCAATAAAAAGGGATGTGTTCAGCAGAGAGAGACCTGAGTGCACTTTGCTGCTGCTTTATCAGGGCTGATGGATAAAAGGAGGCCCTGGGAATGTGGAGCTGCCGTGGGATGTGGGGTGTGGTGCATCC
Organism: Erpornis zantholeuca; assembly: GCA_013400515.1. Taxonomy (NCBI): domain Eukaryota; kingdom Metazoa; phylum Chordata; class Aves; order Passeriformes; family Timaliidae; genus Erpornis; species Erpornis zantholeuca. Next base: position 2,374,165 of record VZTN01019836.1, on the reverse strand, counting down.
TGGCAGCTCTGGGGGTCAGCCGTGTCCTCTGGGAACAGCGATTTCCTAAGAACCCCGCAGGTCACAGCTTGGGTCTCGGAGCAGGAGGGAGGTGCAGCCAAGGAAGGAGGACAGGATTTGTCTATGCCAAGATCAACTCCTACTCGGCAGCCTCAGCAAGCTCTGTTACACAGTGATTAAAGTCATACCTTTGGCTGGGCAGCGTTTCCCGAGGTGGCTGAGGATGGGCACATCCCCCGGGACAGTCCCGTGCCAGCTCTGCCCCTGCTCCTTTCTCCTGCTGGCAGGTGGTGCCAGAGCAAGGGCATGGCTCCAGGAGATGCCCTCGGAGAGCACCAGCATGTCTGTGCTCTGCACAAGTACTCTGCCACAAACCCAGCCCACTGTCTCTCCCAAATAACCCTGCCACGATTTGGGATCTGTTTCCCTGTTTTCCTCCTGGTGGCAGCGGCTGTGACTGCCAGTGCCCTGTCCTGCCTCGCATGAGATGCACCACGGAGCTGCCCCCCAGAACTTTGGTTTCTCAATAAACAGACACTCACCTTTCCTTTTGTTCACCCTCTTGCAGAGCCAGAGCTGCCACGCTGCAGTGTCTGCAGTGCCCTCGTTGGAATTCAGACCCTGCTCTTCCTTTGCTTTGGGCTTGAACTCTGCTTGCAGACTTCACAGTTTGTGCATGAGAGCGTTTTAGTATTAGAATTTCACAGGACCTTCATGTGCATCCTTCCTTTGCTTTTTCCTTCCTTGGGGGTCAAGAAAACTTGATAAACTCGTTTGGAATTAAGTTTCTTTTCTTGAGCTCCTCACTGATCTTTTTGACGTCAAGAAATGTCTTTGAAAGTCTTTTTTTTTTAAATGCACAAATACAGGCGATGTGCCTGTAACCCCATGCAGCATTACTGAGGCACTTTCTTCCTGATGTACCCGAGATTATTTTCTTACCCTTTAAGAGAATAATTAGTCCTGTGAGGTCTGGACCATGCCTGCTCTTTGTGCTGTGCTCTTCGTTCCTTCCCAGCAATTAATTCCCTTTGGGGAGGAGAGCATCGAGGCACTGGCAGTGGCTGAAAAAGGAAGAATCAAGAGGATCCTGTTAGGAGCCTGTGGAAGGATGCAGCTACCACATGTTCATTAATTCAGCCCGTGATCATTTAAACTCAGAACAAGTCCTAGGACAGGGGGACAGCCAAAAGTGTCCATCAGGAAAGAGAAACTTTTGATTGATTCCAGCTCCTTGCTGCCTGCTCAGCCCCCACCCTCCCAAATCCTGCACTCCTTGGGATGAAGCTGTCAGAGGAGGGACAGGGATTCACTTCCTCGCTCCATGATGAGCCAAGGGGGCAGGGTTGGAATCCCCCAGCAGCACACAGGGAGGGTTTGCATGCCCTTGGTCAAAGGTGGGACCTAAACCCAGCTGCCAAAGCATGTGGCCATTGATGAAAATGTAAAATAAAAGTGATTCCTTTGAACAAAAGCCATGGGCAGCTTAGGAGGGACTCTCTGCTTCCACAGCATGCCCTTGCTCGAGGACACAGGGCCTTGGGAGTCTCCTGATCCTGAAAAGTGAGGCAGGTACTTCCAGGAACACATGGGAACAAACTCTGAGGCAACCCTGAACCCAGCTCTGCAGCCCCAGAGAGAACTGGGGTGAATTCTGTCACCTCCAGGTGAACATTCCAGAGACTTGAGCACCTGAATAACCTCCCCAAGCCCATTCCTTCTAAAGATGGGGTATGGACAGGCAGGAAAGGTGTCCATGGGGATTGCTCTCCCTGGGGGAATCTCTCTTTTGTGCTGGAACACCAGCAGTGACCTCTACATCAAGTAAAGACACAAAAAGAAATGAGCATGGGAAAATCCTGTCTTTGGTGCCCCTGATGATACAAAGAATAAATCATTTTCCCAGGACCTGTAATGGAATCAGTCAGAACAGGACATATGTTTAACAAGAACTTCCCTCATTAGCAATCCAAGGAGGGCCATGCTTAAGGCAGACAAATAATTTAATTTTTGTCACACTTCCTAACATTGCCACCAAACTGAGGCATTTACAGTCACACTTGTCACAACACTAATTATCTATTTGAACAGCAGAGCTCTCTGCTGATTGAATGAGTTCTGCAGTGAGAGCAGATCATCTCAGCAGCAGCAGCTGATCATCATTACTTTTTGGATATCGGATGTAAATAGACTGCAATGACTGAAAATATGACTTTGGTACCTTTAGAGCAGCTCCAGACGAGATGGGGCAGCTTCTGCAGCAGCCAAAAGCATTGGTTCATGGTCTGGAACTCAAAGTCTTGGGGGTTTGTGTTGCCTTGGAAACGTGAAAAATAAAGCACCATTAATTACCTATTTTCAGGCAAGGAGGGTACCCAGTGCTGAGGGCCTGATCCCAGGCTAATGAATTCCCCAATTTCAGCAGACCTGGGCTGATCACTCAGCCCTGCTGAGCCAGGGGAGGGCTGAGGCACAGCAGAGCCCTGCCAGGTTTTCCTGCTGGCTCTGACTCCAGAGTGTTGCCAGGCAGGCACTGCCAGAGCAGAGAGTGCACACTTCCTTCACATCCATGACCTCAGTGCCAGCTTCACCTGCTTGCTTTTTAAAATAAATGCACTTTGTTTTCACCCTAGCAGCAGACCTGATAAACATCCAGGCAAATATATGCAAGCCCTATATAAATCCCACATATATATATACTTTTCTTTTTTTTTTTTTCTCTAATATATATATTTTTTTTCTATTTTTTTTCTCCAGATAGCAAACCATGCTGGTAGTCCTGGCCACTGGCACAGAACCAGGAGTTCAGCCAGACCTTCTGCTGTTGTTCTACCCAAAATACTGCCAAAATCTTTGCTGTTACATATTCTGTATGATAATTTTTAGGTGTAATTAAACACTTTTATCTCCAGAATGTGCTTGCTGGTTTTCCTCCCTCTGGTACTGGTGCCTTGGTCCTAATTCTATAATTAGGAAATATAATTCTATATGATAAGTGTATGAAATAAGTCTAATAATAAATAACTCTTCGAAATCAGTGAAACTGGAATCTGTGAAACTCTTCTTGCAGGAGTTTGAAGTTGTCCTAAAAGTTTCTTTTGAGAATGCTGCACCCCCACCCCTGCCAGCACAGCTCAAAGCTTTCAAATCAGCGAAAACTTTAGGCACAAAAAGTATGGAAGGATAAAAATAACTCCAGTGATTCTGAGATCCTGCCCACAGCCCAAGTCTGGGGCACAGGCACCTCCCAGGCTGCTGGAAAAGCACCACTCTCATCTTTTATCACCATTCAAATGGCACTTTTATATTGGTCCCAGCTATTTTAAGTGAAAATTTGCTTTAAAAAGAGTCTGAAAGACAACCTTTCCCTTTGGTGAGCCTCCACTTCTAAATGAGCTGTTTACATCAGTAACTTGGAGTTTTCTTTTCTCTCTCCAGTTTTCCTCAGGACTAATGCCAGTGGCAATCTCCATGAATCTCCTGACTCTTTCTGGAGGTTAAATTGGCTACAAGAAAGCTGGATCAAAGGGAAAGAGAAACACAAAAATATTTACATAACACAAGATAAGCTGGAACTCCTCATTTCTGCCATGCAGACATGCTTGTGAAAAGCACATTAAAAAATTGGCCATTTTTAGTTCAGCTGGGGAGGAGAGAAGGCATTTTACAGCTCCTGTAAGAGAAGAGAAAAAAGGCTGGAAATCAGTTTATAATGCAGCTAATTGAAAAGATCCAGAGCTTCCAGGGTTTCCTGCCTGGAAGAGAAGAATCTCTCTGAGACATTTTGATGCAGAAGAGGAAAAGTGAATGAAGTTTCCCACCACAGACAACTGGCTGGGAAATGGCAGCCAGAAACAACTGGGTTGGAGCAGACAGACCTTGGAAAGACAGACCTTTGTTTCAGCCTCCTCTGGGCTCCTCAGCTGCAGACACCAATTTTGGCAGCAGACCATTAACAGAACTGATGGGAGATAACACAGATTGAATCGGGGTTGGTCACTGCAGTAAAAAATTAGAGATGTTTGTTCACAAGATGTTTCTCAAGAAATCTCTTGGCTCTTTCTGGCCAGCTCTGGTAAGCTCAGAAAGAAAGGGGAGTTCAATACAATTATTGGTATTTATTCTAACGAGTTCATCACCTCTCCTCCCTGATGTGCTGGAACCAAACCATAAATGTTTGGATGTCAAACACCCACCTGTGGCTGCCCTGGGAGGAGCAGAGCTGTCCCTTCTGCACTTAATTAGCTGTCCTCTGGGAAGAGATGAGAAAGGCCATGCTTTAAATTAGATCCTTTTGGGGAAGGCTTTCCTCAAAAGGTGAGGGTTCTGTGATGTTTTGGAGGATATCTGTGCTGGGTGAGTGCTGCCAGAACTCAGGAGTGCTCTGTAATGATTGTTTGGATGGAAAAGGTGACTGAGGGGTCACAGTGCTGCCATCTGAACATGAAATCATGGTGGAGCCTGAGAAAAGCCCAGGTGAGAGGCAGGCACTGCTTCCCAGCACCTCCCTTTCCTACGAGGAGGTCACTCCTGCTCTTGGAGGTCAAGAAAAGAGCTCCTGCTCCTGCTGCAGCTTGGGAGCACTCCCCTGCTGAACTGCAGTTTGGGCTAGACAGTCTGGGATGGTGTTTTTAACCCAACATCTCTCGGTTTACTTGAAGCCTCATGGATTACAATCCTCCCTTACACCTGGGGAACATCAACATCCAGCTGCATTTTTGGGTTGAAAGCCCAGATTTTAGTGACAATTGTTTGATTTCTAGACCTGGATCACATGGGCAAATGGACTCCCTTTCATAGCTGCTGAAAATCAGGTCTGAATCTCATTTTTTACCCCATTTCTATGAATTTTCAATTAATTTCTGATATTCCACGTGCTCTTTTGGCTGGTCCCAGCCCAGCTGAGGTGCAGGCACACAAGTCCTGCCATTCCCAGAGCAGCTCCCAACTCACTGCTCTTATCAGCTCTCCAGGAGAGGAATTGCTCATGGAACTCATTGTGGCCAAAATAACCAGCCAAGCTTACAAATATAAGCAGACACTATGAGGGATGATATACTTAAAATATTGAATTATATGGTAGTGGCCTAGAATGGGAAATAATTGAAATTAGAAGAGAATAACAGGAGCATTAGAGAAATGTCAAACACTTTCTCTATTTCACCTGTCAATAATACCTCATGCATTGCCTTAAAGATTCAAGAAAGGTACAGGAAGATATTTGGAGTGCCAAATAAACATTTGTTGGTGACTCCCACCTGCCCAGCAGCTGCTGTACATGGGCACTTTTCATTGGTGATAAGGAAAAAAACATTTGAACAGAGAACCACAGAACCATTTAGGATGGAAAAGACTTTGAAGATCATCGAGTCCAAGCATTAACCCAGCATTGCCAAGGTCACCTCTAAACCACATCCCCAAGCACCACATCTACACCTCCTCCAAATCCCTCCAGGACTTGTGACCCCACCACTCCCCTGGGCAGCTTGTTCCAAGGCTTAGCAACCCTTTCAGGGAAGAAATTCTTCGTAATATCCAATTGAAACCTCCCCTGGCACAACTTGAGGTCATTTTCCCTCTCTTATGGCTCGTTACCTGGGACAAGAGACATCTATTTCCCTCTTTGTGCAGAGCACTGAAGTTCTGTGAGCACAGGAACCTGGACACAGAGCCCAGATGCTCAGATGAACACACCAAGGGCACTGGAGCATCTCTGCTCCAGAGGGAAAAATCTCCCCCTGCACACCTGTGGCAGGACAGGACTCCTGGCTGCCACATTCAGGACTTCCTCACTTAAACATGAGGACAAATATATAAAATATACACCCAGAAAGCTGAGGGAGCGAGGGGCTGGTTTCTTCACACACCAGCAGCAGAGAAGCTGCTGAGTGCCAGGCTGCAGACGGACACTGCATTTAGAAATTAAAGTGTAAGTGCTTGGATGTGGGGGTTCTTTTACCACATCCGTCAGATTTTGTGTCTGTGGGAAACTTTTCCTCGGAGAGGCTCTTTTCACAGCCACAGCAGGGATGGAGGTAACAGCATGAAATGAGAGAGCCTTGAAAAGCAGCGGCGTGCTGCAGGAAGCATTTGCATGTTAAGCCACATCTATTCCCTGAACGCTCAGACACATGAAAGCAACCCTGGAGTTCTGGTTAGCAGCAGATCTGTTGCTGCAGCCTGAATTTAAAGGTCAGGTGTGTTTAGAGCTGGGGTTTTTTTGCAGTTATCTGGAGCAGTTTTGCACGGGAGGAGCGGAGGGGCAAGCGCCGTGCCAGGACAGCAGGTCACAACGAGTGCCTTGACATCAGTCCCTGTTTCCCAGCGCTGGTGGCCCTGATTCACCAGGATGTTGTAGGAGAGACACTCCTCTGATACTGGTGACCTTAACAAGAGCTCCTCAGCACTTGTCAGGCCGTGGCAGCTGAGTCCTTTCAGGCACGTAAATGCCGTGTGAGTGGAAAGCTGCTGAACGAAACCTTTCTCCCAAAAACACAGCCCTGAGGGAAGAACGAGGCATTCAAATCAATTCCAACCTGTCTCATCTTCAGAAATCAAACTGATTTTTTGGACCAGGCTGAAGGTTTCCTACCTGACATGGCAATTCTGCCCTTTAGCTTCTCCCCACGTGGCTGGAGGGGCTGGCAGGGCTGGCACCCATCACCTCCCTCCCACCTCAGCAGCACCGGGGCTGCGGGCACAGAGGCTCAGCTCTGCCTCCCGCTCCTCCTCATCCTCCTGTGACACCCTGATGAACATCCAGGCATGGCAGAGCTGTCATCCACACCCCCAAGCTCCCCAGGACACTGTTTCCTGCCGTGCTTTGGCATTCAGGAGCAGGTGAAGCGGGAGATAAAGAATAAAATGATGACCCTTGTCATCGCTTTCCAAACGAGCAGCACTGATGTGTGGCTGCGTGTTTGAACAGCCAGGGAAGGGGCAGCCACACATGCTGGATTCACTGAGATAAATGCTGGTCTCAGCTGTTGAATTCCTGGTGCTGATGAAGGATGCAGAGGAATTGTGTGTATGCAGAGTGGATAAGAGATGAGAGCTCGCTGTTTCCTGCCAATAGATAAAGGACTCGAGTGACTTCTGCTTTGTTTGGGTTTGTGATTAGATTGATATGGCTCATGTCTTAGAATAGTGCTGATATAAGTGAGCAATTAAACAGCAATACAAGCCAGGATCCTTGGATTCACCTGAAATGAATATGGGGAGCTGGTAGGGAAGGGCCTCTGGAGACATCCGAGCCCAGACAGCAATAGATGCCCTCAGCTCTTCTGGACTGGTCATTCATCTCATGCTGGCCATGTGGCACATGGTCCCATCTCCTCTGGAGAGGGGACACAACTTCTGAAGCCACAAGGGAGGGAGAGGTGAGGACAGATTTGTCTCACACATCCCCAAACAGCGACACCCCAGCATCGAGAGTGGAGGCAAAACCCCCTCAGACTTCCCAGCACAACTGCACATGGTGGGATTGAGAAAGACCTGATCTGAGTTTCCTGCCTTCCCCTCCCTCACCTCCCTCTCACAGCAGTGAGATGATTTCCCACAGAACTGAGGGAAAGCACCAATCTCAGCAGCATCACTCGGAAGATGAGTTTACCCTCTCAGAACCCCGCGAGGTGCTCGCTCAGCGCTTGGCTGGCAGCTCAGGTCTGACAGCTCCCGGGGTGCCACCCGCGTCCCTCGGGCAGTGGGGACAGCAGCTGGCACCACCGAGCCACCAGGCTGGCTCAGCAAGGCACAGCTCCCACCTGGGGCTCTGGCAGACTCGGGTTCTGGCCTCCCAGTTCCCTCACATGAATTCATTTGTGCTTTGCTCTGCTGCCTCCACAAGCACTGCCGGTGCTGAGAGCAGCACTTACCCCAGTGAGGAACGTGACAAAAATTGCTGGGGCTTTCTGCTGGGTTTTTTAGCTGCTTTTTGAATCCAGATAAGTCCTCTGCCTTATTCTTAGACTAGATTTTTGTTAATTTATGCCTGTAATACTCCTACCCTGGTGCCATAAATGGCTACCTGGAAACAGAGCCTGGACAGGAATAAAGGAATCAAGGAGGGATTGATTGGAAAGGCCTTCAGAGGTACACTCTGGGCTCCAGAGGCTCCTGCCTCAGTGCATCCCAACATGGACAAGGACAGCTCCCGAGTTCTTCCCACTTGGATCTCAGCATCAATTCCCCAAGCAGAAGCCAGGCAAGGATGGAATTTGCCCAAGCTTGCCCCCCTCTTGCCAAGATTGTGGTTTGCAGCTGTTGGGCCTAGGAGGGTCTGGGTGTCCTTGGAGAGCTGGAGAGGCTTTGTTGTGTGTGTGTGAGCATGAGAGAACAGCACTGAACGAGCTCCAGGGAACTGCAGAGTGACACTGGGCAGGGCAGGGCTGGGAACAGAAAAGTTAAAACCTAAGGCATCAACCCAAAGGCAGCACCTTCCGTTCCTGCAGTCCCTGGGGCATCCCTTCAGGACAATCAGGATTGGACACAGAGAACTCTCGGGGATTTTCTCTGCCACCAGCCCCAAGGCACCTTGAGAAATTCCAGGTGTTTGCCTCCCAGAGTGCCACTGTAGCAGATAAATGTGTGCATCTGCCACACAGCCTGGACAGGCCCTGCTGAAGAGGGAGGAAAAGAGATTCTCCTTTTCTGTCTCTGCCTTCAACAAATCCACATCTGCTTACTGAGGCATCTGAGGCAACTCTGCATTTACCTCTTACCTGGTCCTCTTATCTCTTCCTGTTCTGGGACTCAAACCCCACCAAGGAGAGCTGAACTCCTCAGAGCTCTTCTCTTCAACTCTGTCCTCTCTGTGGGACATTAAGCTTCCCAAATTTTTCTGCTCCATTCAGGGTTCAGAGCAGAAGTTACATAAAGCAGCAGCACCTCTGTGTGTAAGGCAGAACTGATCTCACAGAGGGGATGAGATCAGCTGTAGCTCTCAGTGGCCACCTGAAATGGGGTTTTATGAAATTTCCAAAAATTTCAAAATAGAGAAAAAATTCTGACATGCCTAAGAATGAAAATATTGCCTGCTACTTTTAAATGCATTATTCCATGAAAAACGTGGTCGTACTCCATTGAAACGTGCGACTACCTCAGGATTTAGAGCATCTGCTGAAAATTGTCATTGCAAAGGTAAAAAAATTTACAAGCTTTGAGTCAGAGTTGCTCACCTGCAGCATCCTCATTTGGGCTCTGCTCAGGCCCCCAGGGACCAACAGCTCCATATCCTCTGAGGGGAACAGGCAGTCAGGGAAGGTTCCTCTGGAAAGAGTTGAGAGGAACATGTTTGTAATTCATGTTTAGAACTCAATTATTTACATAATTGACAGAAATGTAAAAGCAAATAGGACATGGAGTGACAATATTTGTGGTTTCTTATGACAGGAAAAGACAACTTCAAAACAGCTTTAAAAAGGCCAACATTATTTCCAGATTTAGAGCTTTTAATGGTCTCCAAATCACACACAACTAAATCCATGAAAAGCAAATGCTGGAGGTACAATACATAACATTGTGGACTAACAGATGTACAAGACCCCAGACTGAACTGAGAATTCTTGTCCTGACACCACCTTGCCTTTGTGGGGTCACAAGGAAGTCAGAAAACCTATCTGCCTCCCTTCCCAACACCTGCCACGGGCAATAGAAATCCCAGCCCACACAAAGGGCCCTCAGTGACCATCCACGTGATCCTTTTCTTAAACATATGTAGAGCAGGGCAAACAAAAGCCAGAGTTGGAGGCTGATGTGAGCTCTGCCTGCTGTTTCAGTGTTACCTCAGTCCTCCCACCACGCCTGCTCTGGTGAAGGGAGGAGCACGTGGGGCTGAAAATTACCAAGCAGGTGTTTAAAAGACATCTGCAAGCAGTTCTGCTATAGTCTAATTAGTGCTCTAATACATATTACAGTGCACAGTCATCATTATTTCCTCTTCATTAGCTGCTGAAATATAATGCATCTTAAAAAAAAAAAAAAAAAAAACCTAACCCGTTTTCCTTTTTTTTTTAATTAAAAAAACCCCAAGAGCCTGTTTCTGCCATTACCATAACAAAGGCAATAGGAATATGATTAATGCATCCATCCAAGCTGTGTGCACTGTACATTAAACACCAAGGCACCATCTCAGCCTAACGTGAGCTCCCACATTCTAAGGCACACTTGTCAATATTCACACTTGCACCAAAGGAAATGTTTGGAAAGGAAACAGCAGAAGGATAAATCTTTTCACCTAGCAAACACTGAATCCTAGCAAACAAAGAGGGAGGCCACAAGCCCAGCTGACTGCACCCAAATTATTCAAGGCATGGTCTGAGGGCAACAGGAGATGTCTGAGCTGTAGTGACTCCTGGGAGGGTGATCCATGCCAGCCCTGCATGGTTTTGAATCCCTTTTGGCTGGTGATGGCTCTCCCTGCCCGAGCAGGCAGCTGCAGGAGGCACAAGTTGCTGAAACATGGCCATTGCTCCCAGCTCCTCAGAGGGAGCCTGCAGGATCCTGGCCAGTCCCACACATCCCAACCCCAGCCAGCACAGACACAGCTCAGGAGCCTGCTCTGCCCAGGGTCCTCAGGAACACCTCCTTCCTTTGGCATTCTTGGCACAGCTCCCCACTGGGATCACCTGTGCCAAGGAAAAGGTCTTCTCCCAGCCTGGGCTCCAGGGTTTCTTTGGTGCTGCAGCAGATTTGGTTGCTCAAGTCGAAGAGCTGGGGTACTGTTGAGTGGTGGGTGCCCTATTTCTGGGGCCCTCCACAAAACAATCTGAGTTCATTGATTGGTCAGAAGGCTTTATTTATAGAATTGATATTTAGATTAGATATTATTAACAAAGGAAGATAGAGAAAAGGAGAGAGGTCCATTCAGCCCTCTCGGCTGCTGGAATCCTCTGTGTCTGTATGAACAGACAGCTCCAGAGTGTGTACAACACAAACTATGAAAAACACATCCCAAAATAGAAATTTTCTCTTGGGCCAAAGAGATAACAAGAAAACAATCTGCAATATTTACATTTTTGTCAACTTGAAAACAACTCCAACAGATGCAGTGCTGCAAGAACCAGTGAGGCACAAAAGAAATCTTTTCAGGGTTAGCAACAGGGTACAGCCTGGCCTCTCGGGCTGGCAGCACGTTCCCTGCAGAGCCTTGTGATAACCTGGGGGACTGGGAGGTAGATCAGGGACCCAGCTCCTTTCTCCCCATGCCTGTGCAGACTGGACACCCACACCACAGTCACCACAGCAGCTCTAAGACAAGACATTCCCTTTTCCACCTTCAAATTTAATTCTCCATCAACAATGAAGTGACTATGAACTCACAGCTGCTGAGGAAGGAACATTTTTCTGCCTGCTTGGCCTCTGACAGCAGCCCTTTAATTACAGCACATGGCAAGGCTTCAGCAAGTCCCTGATCACGCCCAATCCCCCAAACTCAACTCAGAGCTTCTCTGCAGCTCCACTCTCCACCTTCTCTGACAGAGCAATGACAGATGCTTCACAAACTGATCCCTTATGAAACATAACACCACATCTATAATGAAGCTTTACTGCAACACCAGATTTTACTCTTCCTCTAGAGATCTACAGAAATCTGGCCAATTTTTTAGGATAATTCAAGCTCTAGGGAGCAAGAAAACCACAAAGCTGGTGCTGATCTTGGAGCTGATGAAGCAGCAGGGACATGAGTGCTGTGGGGCAGTGCCCTCTGAGCTGCTCTGCTCCCAGCAGCTGGGCAGGTGGAGATTTACACTCATGCCTTAAATGGCTACCTGGAAACAGAGCCTGGACAGGGATAAAGGAATCAAGGAGGGATTGGTTGGAAAGGCCTTCAGAGGTACACTCTGGGCTCCAGAGGCTCCTGCCTCAGTGCATCCCAACATGGACAAGGACAGCTCCCGAGTTCTTCCCACTTGGATCTCAGCATCAATTCCCCAAGCAGAAGCCAGGCAAGGATGGAATTTGCCCAAGCTTGCCCCCCTGTCCCCAAGATTGTGGTTTGCAGTTGTTGGGCCTAGGAGGGTCTGGGTGTCCTTGGAGAGCTGGAGAGGCTTTGTTGTGTGTGTGTGAGCATGAGAGAACAGCACTGAACGAGCTCCAGGGAACTGCAGAGTGACACTGGGCAGGGCAGGGTTGGAAAAATACGAAATTTAAAACCTAAGTTCAACACCTTGGACTAAACCCTGCTGAGGCTCAGGGGTGTCTCACCTGTGCCTTGGCACTGTGGTGCCACAGAGGGTGAGCCTGGTCCATATAAACACCATCAATCAGCTGGAAATAGCCTCTGGATTTTCTAGGGTTTTTTGGCCTTGGCTTCCAGAAGCTCCCCAAAGCACAAACAGACACAGCCTGTGACTGATGCCAGAGCAGGGAAGGTTTAATGTGCCTTCACTTTAAAGACAGGGGAACAGCAGCAAATAGGTTAAACAATTTAGCCCAGGTTGTTCAATAAGTGCTTTGCAGAGCCCGGGTTGGGATCTGGAGATCTTGTCTCCTGCTATCGACTTGATTTAACATTGCTGGAAACACCTTAATTATTTTGTTTTGTTGTTCCAAAGAGCTGAGCATAGGAAATAGTCTAAAGCCCTGTGCAGTGCTGAAAGGAAAACTTGATGAGATTTTGTTTCTTTTGCTGCGAATACAAAGAGCAAAAGGTTGAAAGTAGATGGGCCACTGAGTTCTCCTGGTTTGCTTTTACAGGTTGTTTTTCCTTATTTTCATTATTAATCAAGACCACTCTGAAGTTTCCTAAGGAAAAGGGTAATGGTGTCAAGAAAATTTAACATGTGCTCGAGATGAATTCAATGCAGCTCTGTTACCTGTAGGTCAGCTTGTTTTTCCTTTCAGAGACAAGTTTACATCTCAGCTTAAGGAAACGATTGAACCCCACACAACAGGAGCTCTGTGCTCTTCCTCGAGACACATTAAAGTACCAGAGGAGCACAGGAGTTTGATGATGTTTGAATGCAGCACGGACATAGCATTTGATTTCACATATTGATCACTCTGTGCACAATTAGTGGAGTAAGAGCAAGTTTACAGCTGGTGCAGCTCCTTCCTCTTGTTTTTGGAATGAATAAAACTGACTGGAGCTGAAGTGGGGGAAGCAGTTGTGTCCCCTGACCTCAGCAGTGACATCCAGCAGCAGTCATGAAGCACAAAGCATTTTTAAAACCATGCAGAAGCTCAGTCCCTTGGAGTTGTGCTGAGTGGTCTCCCATCTGTGACTTAAAATCACTTTAAATGGGTGCTTAAAGAAACATGATTTTTAATTTATTTTTTTTTTTAATTGAGGTCAACCTCCAGCTTTAAAAAGCTAGAGGAGGAGGGACTACTTGCCAAATTTCAGTTGCAGGCACTTTTGTATTTGACAGGTAAAAACTGCAGAAGTATTTCATGGATTTAAAGGCTTTTCTTCCCCTTTTTCAGATGAAAGGGTTCAGATATTTATATTGTATTCTAATTGCTGATTACTCAACAGACAGAGGTAAATGTCTTTCACCCCTGAGACTTTTGAAGATGTTATTTTGACACCTCCACGCAGACCAATACCCACTCAGCACATCGGGATGTAACTGCAAAATCAATTAATTGAACAGCTATTTCTGCAGCCTGAAGTGTAATTACCCATGAAATGTAGATGGGTTTCAGGATAGCAGAAATTCATCATTTATGCTTAACCTGAGTTGTTTTCCCCTCCCTCCATCCCAGAAGCAGTGCTTGGATGTGCAGGGAGAAGTGATGGATGCAGGTGAGCTGGGTCTCACCCACTCTGGATCAATTTTACCCCTCAGGAAGGTGAGGTGGAGCACGGGCAGCTCTTCCAAACCCACACTGAAGCAGCACCCAGCTCCCTCCCACTGAAACACTTGGGCAATGCCTCCTCCCTTCCCCTCTCCCACCTTTCCTCGGCTCCTCCTGCCCCTGGGGAGGCTGTGCCTGTGGGTGAGGAGGATTCTGATTCCCGTGCAGGTGTGCAGGAGCCCTCCCCTGCCTGGATGAACACATGCTTGCACAGCAGCAGCTCTGCCACAGCCACTGCCCACCTGCAGCACTTCAAGGGCACACCCTGGGATGAGGCTTTCCAAAGCCTCCCCCAACCCCTGCCCGGAGCTGCAGCAAGGAGCTGGCTCCAGTTATGGATGCTGGATGTTAACAACGACTCTAAACACAATAATCAATTCATTTATCTCCAACTTGCAGTAGCCTTTGTGTAAAAAAGCGCTTTACGGTTGAATAATTTTAATTTTTTTTTAGCTCTATGTAAAGCAGGCATCATCAGTATAATCCTTAGGATCTAATAATGATTCCATCAGTGTAAAATCATTATCCTTAGGCAAGAAGGAAACCAATTCAATTATGATGTTGGTTGAAAAATCGAGGGTGAAAAGTTGTAGTACATATTAAACTTGAGGCTGGAAAAGTTGTAGTACATATTAAAATGGTTACTACAAAATTTGTGCATCCAGGCTAACAAATGCTAATATGTTCTTTTGTTACCTTCTAATTTATATGATTCATGTAAGCCTGCAGCAAGAGAAACTTGTTTTAAAATTCATCTACGTTAAAAAATAGCAATGCAATGAATTGTAAAGTTATTAGCATTCATGTCTGGTTGTGTTATTAAGCTGTACACATCAAATCGGGTAGTACAAGTACAGAAATGTCATAATGAAGTAGAACAGCATTTAATCAGAAGAATTTCTAAAGGTCATCAGAGCATCATATAAATTCATCCATGCATGACAGCAATATGAAATAAATAACTGCAAGAACACTGCAAGAATAAACTTCATTCTGGGAGCTTTGTTTCCAATAGTAGAAGAATTAGCTGAATTTCATGCTGAGAGAACAGCTAACGAAAAATACTGAATTCTGGAGCTTTAATTAATGAAAGACTAATAAGAGGCAGATAAGGAGTTTCACACAAGGGAGCTAACGAGGTGTGTTCCCTGATAGTTTCCTACCACAGCTGATCTCAGACGTCTCCCTACAACTCAGAGCAAGTGTTCAGCTCCAGTTTTTCTTCCTCATTAGCCAGATGAGCCCTAAATGATTCCCTTTAAATAACCAACGATTTGTTAATATCTTTGCACTCATAACAACACTTTAAGACTTGTATCACAGGCCTGGCACTTGGCAGCTCCAAGCACTGGAGCGATTTTGATGTTTCATGCCAAAGCAGGGACTGGGATGCTCCAGCATGGCCAGAGCAGGTGCTGTGGTCACCCAGAGCCAGACTCTGGTGATGCCTTAGGTTTTAACTTTTATATTTTTCAAATCCTGTACTGCTAGTGTAACTCTGAAGATTTCTGAAGCTTGTGAAGTGCTGTTCTCTGTGCTAAGATAGACATAACAAAACCTCTAACTTGCTCTTCAAGGACACGCAGGAACAAGAACTGTAAACCTTCATCTTGGGAAGAGGGGGGCAAGCTGGGGGAAATCACATCCTTGGCTGGGTTCTGCTTGGGGAATTGATGTTGATATAAAAGTGTAAAGCACTCCTGGCCCGTGGGCGTCCATTTTGGGATTCACTGAGGCAGGACCCTCTGGAGCCCCAAGTGTGCACCTGAAAGCCTTTCAAATAAATACCACCTTTTCTGCCTTTATTCCTGTCTGGTCTCTGTTTCTAGGTAGCCATTTAAGGCATCACTGGTACATGACATCACATTCAGCAGCACCTTGATGGGCACAGAACCTAATTGATTTCACAGGGAACCTTCCCAGAGTGCAGCTCAGCTCCCAGGGATGCGATGCCATGGCACACAAGAGTGATGAGACAGGATAAATAACTAATTCATCACAGACTGCTTCTGAGGCCCTGCATGGATCAGTGGCTCACACCTCATTAGGTGGCCTGGCAGAAAAGGGAACCCTGTGTTCCCAGCTGCTCTCCAGCCCCGGGCGCCGCTGGTGCCGGAGGGACGCGGGGGATGAGGAGCTTCCCTTCTCGGAGTGGCCACTCCTGGGCAGGACCAGGAGCCCTGCACAGGGGACCCCATCCTTTATTCTGTTTGAACAGGATCCCTGGTATGTTTTAAAGAGAAGGATTTGGTGGGGGGGTGTAATTTTAGTTCTTTGCTGGAATTCAAGCAAACCCTGTTGCTCCTGCTGCGTTATCAGTGCTGGCGAGGAGAGAAAGCAGATAAAACATTCTTCTGCTTCCATGGGTTTCAGCTGGACAAAGCCCCAAGCACTGAGCAGCCCTTGAAATGGATCTCTCAGCTTTCCCAGCCTAATTGCAGATGTGAATTTCTCACAAAGCAGCCACTCCTCTCCTGCTGGTCCTCTGAGTTCCTGTGCATGCCTGAGTCTGCGTTGGCCCTTTCCCTCTGAAAGGAGCACTACAGCCATGGAGGGCTCCTGGAATTTGGCACTGGAGCAGAGAAAATAATACAGACACCATGTATTTCTACAGTGACAAAGCAGCTGGATTATCTGTGTGATTTTGTGCATCACCAAGAGGAGAAAAGAACATGCTTTTGTACGCCAGACTAATTTGGAGAATCTTGCACCATCCCTGCAGGGAGGTGCTTGTTTGTTCCTCAAATCACACAGAATTAGCTTGTTCAGCACTCCCTCCTCTCCACCCTCCTCCCCAGTGCCGGTGTCCTCAGCGCAGGGCAGTGGTGACTGAACCTACAGCCTCAGATTTGAATTCCCTTCTCCAGAGCAATTCCTACTCTGGGCACCAAGACCAAAAATCTCACACACTGGGCATAACCTGCTGAGGCAGGACATGCCCCACTGACACACACAGAGGACACTGCATAACCACTTCCCATCTCCTTATTTCATATGCTCTATCAAGAGAATAATTTCTTTTTTCTTTTTTTTTTTTTTTTTGTTGTTGTTGTTGTTTTTTTGGGTTTTTTTGTATTTGAGCAAATTACTGCAAAAAGCAACAGACAGCTCCAGAGGCTGATGAGCACAGGCTCATGCATCATTTTCATATATTTCTTAAATTCATTAATGTCTGCACTAAGTGAAAGAATTTATAACCAGACTCAGGTTTCCCAAGACATCATCCTAGCAGCATGTTTACTGAATCAGCAGGAAAAACGAATAAACAAAATGAAATCAGAAAAGAAAAGCAGTGTCTAAATGAAAGCCAGAGGAGCTGAAAAGAACCATGAGATTATAATCTTAAATTAAAACCTCAGTGAGGGCAATATAAAAGATATTCTAATCACTACATCCAATTAAATGAAGTAAATCACTAAAGCATGTTAAGTGCCTTAACTATTATAATAATTAAGAATCAAACAGAAATCATGCATCTCTGAAAGACTGATGATGCACATTAGAGCACAGGGAGTGCTGTTTCCTATTTGAATGTGGAGGCAGAGCAGAAAACAAATCTCCTGGTGCCTCAGGCCAGCAGGGCCAGGGGGTGGGGGTCCAGGGTGGAAGTTCCCAGTGGGAGAGGAGGTGTCCCACAGTGCCCCGAGCTGAACAGCATCCTGTGCCTCTATCCTGGGCAGGATATCTCCCTCCTCTGCTGCTGAGAGCTGCCCTGGTTTAGGGCCTCACCAACAAAAACTCAGAGTCCATTGATTGATGATCAGAAATCAGAAGGTTTCATTATGAATAGATAATTAGATTAGATGTTAATATAAAATGAAGATAGAAAGAAGGAGAGAGAGAGATCCTCTCAGCCTCTTTGGCTGCTGGACTCCTCTCTGTCTGTCTGTTTCCTGTCTGTGTGAACAGACCAGAACCAGTGTCAGTGTACAATGCAAAGTATGAAAACAAATCTTGAAATAGAAGTTCTTCTCTTTGGCCAAAGAGATAAGAAGAAAACAATCTGAGATATTTAGAAGAAAACACTGCAACATGTACAAGAAAGCAGCTGTGATATTTACATTCCTCAAACTGAAAGCAATCCAACAGATTCAATGCTGCAAGAACCAGTGAGGCACAAAAGTGACTAAAGAAATCTTTTCAGGGTTAGCAATACTCCTCCCCACCCCTCCTCCCCCAGGAGAGAATCCAACAGGAATCTGATGAGAATTTCTACAAAAAACATTACTCTGAGACCTCCAGGCTGTGGGCAAACAGAGCTTCGTGGGTTTTGCTGTCTCACTGCCGGCAGCTCCAAAGTGTGAATCAGAATCAGAGAATCTCACAATGAAAAGGAACTTTAAAGATCATTTAGTCCAACCCCCCTGCCATGGGCAGGGACAGCTTCAACCAGATCAGGCTGCCCTGTCCAACCTCATCCTCAGCATTCCCAGGGATGAGACATCTACCACCACTCTGGGAAACTGTGCCAGTGCCTCACAACCCTCGCTGCAGAACAACTGCAATGCCAAGTTTAAATCTATCCTCTTTTCATTCCAAGCCATGAACCTTGTCCTGTGGTCCTTGGTCTCTCCAATGCAGAACCAGACCCTGTGGCTCAGGGATGACATCACCAAACCACAAGAATGTGGATTATTGTCCAAACCCACCCAGAACACCTTTCACATCCTCTACACAGGGATAAATTCCAGCACAGCCACCCAGGCAAGAACCTGAGGGTCATGTACAACTCCTCATTAAATTACAGACAGTCATGCTCCTGTTTTAAATCTGTCTGAGGCCGTGCATCGGTGATAGATATTTTAATTAGCAAAATTAGCAACCAAGAAGTACAATTTAGACATGAGATTTATCTGCAAGTGGCAATTCCCCAACTTTTCTGCAGTAGCTGGGGCTAAACCTTCTGAATGCAAGATGGAAACAGTGAATACACACAAACCTCATTGATGACTTCCCCACTTCCAGAGAGGTTTCATAATTTATTTTTTTTCCCCAAGTCAGGTAATTCCTGCTTAAACAAGAGCCATTTTAACTAAATCACACATATCTGGGACTTCCCAGCCTTGGAAAAAAATGTGCTTAATATTGCAGGATAGCTGAAATCAGGTGAAGTCTAAAATTAGAGTCACAAGTGAGCTTTGTCTAGACAAAATGCACTCATATTTGGGCAGAGTAGCTAAAGACAGCATCCAGGGAGGAAAACTGGTCCTGCTGGAGTTCTCTGCTGCACAAAGAGACCCTGAAGGGCAGCAGGATGTGTTCAGGAGATGCAGTGAGCACACCTAGGAGGGACCACTTGCACTGTGTTTTAGCCTTTTTTCCTAATGCTTTAGCTCTAATAATGATAAATAATCTGGAGAGTTAATTCAGCCCCTTTGCCCTGCACTTCAGGGAGGAGGAACAGTGTCTGAAGAATTAAGACATGCTGGATTTTATAAGTAGGTTTTAAAAGAGTTCTCCCTCCCCTTTCACTTTGCACACACCTTTTGCTTGGCAAAAGTTGAAAAACTCACTAAGAAAATACAAAACTGAACAGCTGCAAAATGATTTTTTTCCCCATTCTTCTTCATATTTGTTTTCCCTGTAAGAAAAACACATTGAAGAGCTCAGGGTGGGATTTCTTGCTTTGCAATGCTATCTCAGGGAAGTAATCCCTCCCACACACCCTGCATGGAAGGGAAGAGAATCCAGCAGCAGTGGAGAGTTGCTCACTGTTGGAATCCAGGAAAACTGGGAAACCTTTCCTGTTGCTCAGGGGAGTCTGGGACCCCCCCTGACATCCCAGGGGGACACAGCCTTTGATCTGTGCCCCTGGAAAAAGCTACCAACACTTTTGGATGAACTGCAAGCATGGAGAATGGGAGACAGATTGGAGTTAGTTTATCACAGGGTGAAAAATCAGAGTTTTGGGGTTTGTAGTGTGCAGGTGAATGGGGACAAACATGGAGGATTCAGGGTGGGGGCCCTGGGTCTTTCCTTCTCCTCCTTCTCCTCCATTCCTGCTGTGCTGGTGGCACTGAGGGATTGGTAGGATGGGTTTGGGGTAGAAGAAATGTGTGAACTAGGATTAACAGTTATTGGTACATTATTGAAAATATCTTACATTGGAACTGTTAATTGGGTAAAAAGTCTTTAAAACATTCTGTGCTCAAGGCTTTGTGACCATTCTGCAGTGATTCTGGCAGTGCTGAGCTCAGGCATGAGCAGCACAGAGAAATGAAGGTAAGAACTTAATAAACAACATGAAAACAGAAGCTGCACTTGTGACTCCTTTCTTTCCTGGTATAGAACCTGGAAAAATAAGAAAGACCAGCCCAGCCAGGGGCAGGAGGGCTCATTCAGCTCACTCCAGTGTATTGCTGGCAAGGAAATAACAGCTGCACATTGAGCACAACAAGATGTACTACAACTATAAAATATCTGCAGTAGATCTTAGTCTGTTTGAGAAAGAAAAGGGAAACCTGTTGGGGAGGGTTCCAGGCTCTTCCTGGAAGGCTCTTTCAGGCTCTTCCCTCCAGGGAAGGGTTTGGAGAGGAATATGAGCAACCTGCAGGCTGCAAAGACCAGGTCACCATTAGCCAGGACCAAGAGGTAAATTAACAGGGTGTGACACTCCCGACTCTACAATTCCATCTGCAATATCACTTTTAAGAAGCTCTTTTTCCCCAAGTCCAGCTCATAATCACTTTTGTGTCTTGAACCATAGAACTATTAAAGTCTCACAGTAGTGGAGCAAGTGCAGGTAATTTCATAGGCAAAACTGACCCTTGAATTCTTTCCTGAACTATTCTCCCAAAGCAGAACCTGCTCCAGTCACAGTGCTGAGACATCCTGGCAGCTTTCAGTCTCTCAGAAATCAGAAGATTCCCCCGCAAAGTGCTGGGACTGTCCCACACCACCCCCAAGGCACCATTCCCCCAAAGCCATCGCTCCTATCCCAGCCAGAAATGCTGAACCCACAGCTCCTTGGCCCCTGCACAAGCACCAGATTGAAAAAGCTGTTCAACACATCCAAGAGCACAGCCTTGCACAAGCCAGGTGAGCACTGAACCCCCTCAGATGGCAGGAAAATCCAGCACTGGTGATGCCTTAGGTTTTAACTTTTCTCTGTTCCCAGCCCTGCCCTGCCCAGTGTCACTCTGCAGTTCCCTGGAGCTCGTTCAGTGCTGTTCTCTCATGCTCACACACACACAACAAAGCCTCTCCAGCTCTCCAAGGACACCCAGACCCTCCTAGGCCCAACAACTGCAAACCACAATCTTGGGGACAGGGGGGCAAGCTTGGGCAAATTCCATCCTTGCCTGGCTTCTGCTTGGGGAATTGATGCTGAGATCCAAGTGGGAAGAACTCGGGAGCTGTCCTTGTCCATGTTGGGATGCACTGAGGCAGGAGCCTCTGGAGCCCAGAGTGTACCTCTGAAGGCCTTTCCAATCAATCCCTCCTTGATTCCTTTATTCCTGTCTGGGCTCTGTTTCTAGGGAGTCATTTAAGGCATCACTGTGCTTTCCCTCAGACATGTGGTGGGAAGGAGTTTCACTAAGGCCTGCCAGCCAAAACCAGGGAGAAGCAGGCTCCTTTCCCAGTGGAGATGGAGGTATTGACACCTTATCAAAATGTATTGACACCTTATCAAACGTGTGCTCTGAGCTGGAGCTTCCAGACCAGGCTGTAGTCCCACTGAGAGGATTTGCAGGATGAGGCTGCATTAAGAAAACTGCAAGTTAAAGACAAAAAGCAACAACAAAAAAGTGCCAGCATTAATCCGAAAAGGCTTAGAGAGGAATCCCTTCAAAACAGACACCCACAATCCAATTCAGACTTTCTCAGTTTAAACACAAAACACTGCAAACTACAATGGAGAAAACAAATCCCAGAGCCCCTGGGAACAACCTTGGCCTCCAGCACTTGTGCCACACCACGAGCAAGGCTCCAGCAGGAGGCTTCATGTGTTTTAGGGTTATTCTTGGGGCTATCATTCCATAATTGGGTATTCTCCCAGTTACCTGCTGCTCCTCCAGTTGGCCAGAATGATGTTCCAGCGCCTCCTGCCCTTTCAGACCCCCTGACCACTGTGGCAGGTGACTTCAGCCTCCCCCAGGGCCCCTCCCAACCCACCTCCTGCATTATCTGGATCGTGTAAGTCTTCAAATGCTCATCCCCAAGGATTTCTCCAGCC
Source organism: Erpornis zantholeuca (assembly GCA_013400515.1). NCBI lineage: Eukaryota > Metazoa > Chordata > Aves > Passeriformes > Timaliidae > Erpornis > Erpornis zantholeuca. Next base: position 2,352,189 of record VZTN01019836.1, on the reverse strand, counting down.
TCCCAGGCCTTTCAAACACTTCCCCTCTCAAGAGCCTCCACTTATCTGTGAGAATATTTTACCTTTCACCACATAAAGCTTGGATTTTTCTATGTTTGAACTTCAGTCTGCTTTATTTTATCTTTTAATATATCTCGGTGTCTTTTACAGTGCCTGGTTATATTATTATGCATTTGAGCAGGTCTCCCCTAAGGAATGACCTTATCTGTGGGTATTAAAGCCTGACAGCTTTCAGCTGTTCTTTTGCTGCTGGATTTGTTCTTTGGGCTGGGGAAGGGCAGGTTCAGTGGAAAAACAGTAAATATCTGCTGAGATCTCCCTGCCCAGATTTAACTCTTTGCACAGGCTCTGACTACAGAGCCTTGGAGCATTTCTCTGTCTTTTCTGTCCCTAAATTAGCCTGAGAAAGAAAAAATTGCATCTCCAGCAATATTTTGGAAGCCTGGCATTTCAGAAATGAGGGTTTGCTTGTCCAAAAGCAGAACAGGAAGATTTGGTCAGAGCATGTGTGATTCCTGCCCCAGGTCAGACACACCAACCAACACTTCCAACACAGATGCCAACAGCAATAAGGCAGTACCCAGCCCCTAAATACGCTTCCATTTAAATTACAAAATGTTATTTTGCATTTAGTATTTCAGCTCGTCAAGAATACATCCCTATTAATGGGATTCTAGGCACCCTCATTGCATATTCTGCTTTTTAAGCCTCGTAAATTGAGATCCTGAACGCTGCCTAGTGACAGGGATTCTTTAGGGTTCCTGTATACAGCGCTGCTCTTCCCATTAAATTTCCAATAAAGCATTTCCATTTTTATATCTGAAATCCCAGAAACGGCACGGGAGAAACCCAGCATTTAACTCTTAAATTTAATACAAACTATTTCACTCGGCGTGAAAGCATTTTAAAATTACTCCAGTGCAGATTGTGGCTCACTGTTGTACTTGGTGAGCTTAATATGTCCATGGCAACTGATGAATATTCCTGCTGCTCCTGCTATAAATAACAAACCTATTTGGCAAAGTCTGAGATGTAAATATTAAATCCAGCACAAAGGCAATTTTCTGTTCCTTCTTTTCTCCCCTCTGAGTTGGGAGCAGGTTATTTCCAAGTGGGTCACAATATTGCAGACACCACCCATTTCGATTGGCACTGCTTGCAACTCCAGTCACACCTTTGGGGCTGGGGTGATGCTGTGTAAGGCTGGGCTGGCTGCAGCAGCATTCCCAAAACCAGGAATGCTCCCAGTCCCAGCACTGAGGTGCCACAATTGGAGCACAGCTTTTGGAGAGCCATCAGAGCCTGTGGCTTTGTTTTCAGAAACTTAAAGGCAGTGATGCCAGAATGATTTTTTGCTTTTTCTTTTATACCCCTCTCACATACCCTTTTATACAGTTTGATGTGTTCTCAGTGCTTTTAGCCCCACACTTGTACCTCCCCAAGGCTGAGAACTCAGCTCAGCCCCACGGCACCGTTAAACCAGGAGAGCAAACATCCTGGGAGCCCCAGACACCAAGGGCCTCTCCAGAACACATTTGGGAACCTCAGCCAGGCCCAGCCAGGGGAAGGTTCCTCACAACGAGGGCTTCACTCCAGCCTCTCACTGGGGGATCTCTGTTTTCATAAAGTTTAGTCCTCATTTGAGAGGGGACCATCTAGAAGCTACTGGAACTGGGGGGTGACTTCACCAATCATGCCTCTAATTGGGGTCTCTTGTCAGATATGCTAATTTGAAAAATCTATAAAAATTGCACACGCATTGTGCATCTTTGGTGCTTTCCACCTGGAGAATTGTGTACCTGAGGATCCTTATAAAAAGGTAAACCCTTTTAATTGCCCTAAATGTGTCTGGCTCGTGGTTCTAGGACCAGAGAAAAAGGCATCATCCCCCACATAACTCAGCCTCCACAGCACTTAAAATGGGATCAGTGTGTTGTGTCCCACCCAGGCCTCACCTTCCTGCCACTCCACCAAGACACCACCAATCCCCTGGGACAATTCCCTGGGACAATTCCCTGGGACACTGCAGCCCCTCAGCTCTGCCCCACGAAGCCACTCCAGGCTCCATGCCAAGACACCAGATACAGATGTTACTACAACAGCAAGAATCAAATTGCTTGAGAATAAAGTACTTATTTAAAGCCATTTTGAAATATCTGTTGACACAGCATCAGAAAAACCAGGATTGAAAGTGCTTGATTTAGAAGAAAAGCAGCAGCAGCAGCACAGCCCTCCCCTCCACCCAGGAATTTGGGTTTAGTCATATTATCCAAATCTCATGTTGTAGGCACGGTGGCCTGAGCTGAGGGGTACAGCTGTGGGTAAGAGAGCTAAACATGGGAAATAAATAAGAGAATAAATGGGAATGTTGGAGAATTGCTGCTCAGAGGCAGTGCTGAACCCTCCGGCACCGAGCGCTCCAATCCTTGGTCACAAACACATCAATTACAGCATTTCTATCAGAGCTCTCCACAGATTATACCATTAATACAAACCTGACAGCTGCCATGCAGCTCAAACAGCAGTGTCACCACTTCAGAGCCTGCCACAAACACATGGGGCAGGATTCTGCAGCACTCAGCTCTGTGCTCAGGCAAACCATTGATTACATCCGAGGACACTCCTCAGCTACATAAATAAAGACCTCGGAGCCCCTGCCAAAACCACTCCTGTAACACAGTTTAAGGACATCATTCTCGAGCAACTTAACTAATTCCTAACATCATAATGACAAGTAATTAAACTGTAAAGCAACTGTGGGTTTCTGGCTGTAGGTAATATAAGATTTACAGCAGAGTTGCTGGGAACTCCACTGGACCCATCCATAACGTGGGTTCGAGGGATGAAGCATAAAAAAAAGGTATTTTTCCACAAAGTAATTGGATGGACAGGGAAAATACCAACTTTTCTTGCAACAATTCCTGTGTAAACTGCCTCAGTGGAATGGATGGGATAGTTAAGGAATTCAGACTCTGTTCTGCATAACTGAGGGTAGCAATGTCTGGGATACTCTTGGGCAGCTGGCTCTGGGAAATCAAACACAAATGCAGATATTGGGGTGGAGAAGAGGTGAAAGCTTTCATCCTGTGAAAGGGAACAGCAGCTAAAGCCTGTCAGGAAAAACACACACGTGAAAAACATTTGATTTTGCACATTTGGTTGGTAGTCTCTTCCCTACATAGCCTAAACAAGGATAAAATAAAACAGATAATAATTCATCCACATTTAACACCAACTTAATTTCTTACAGAATCTTTTACTAGAATAATTTATTTTCACTTAAGAACTGCATGTGGGAACCTATTGACTACCAAAAGTTGAAAAAAGCTGCTCTTCAGCTTCTTCCCCAAGGTAAATCCTCGCAGTAATCAGGCATTCTGCGAAAATAAAACTCTGAGCTGAAATTTCCCTCAGGAAAAGCTCCTGCAGGGCTGCTCTCACCAACAGGGGCTGTGCTGAAGGCGAGGTAAAGCTGAACAATAAATGGAGTATTTCCATATTCCAGACTCTCTTCCACTGAGAGCAGAAGACTGGAGGTGTTCTACAGCACAGCCAAGGAAAACATGAGATCTGCTCATTCATTTAATGACAATTACAGGTAATTAATCCAAGAGAACTCACACCCTGCATCCAGCAGGCAGCTGCAGGCTCAAGGTGAGGATGAGCTTCCTAAATTCTGCTGCACTAAACAAAGCTGCAATGCTTAAATTCGCCTCTGAATCTTGCCCTGGGCCATCTTAAATGCACAAACAGATGCAGAATGAGCCTTTCCATGGTGGAAACACCTCTCAAGAGCACATCCACCATCCAAACAGCTTTGCATTTTGTTTGCTGAGTTTTATTGTCCCTGCTTCCCAAGTGCCTGCTTTGGAAATCTCTGCTGCTTCCTCTACTGCTGCTAATTTTACCTGTTGGGGCTATTCTAAGTTTCTTTCCACCAGCAGCTGTCTTTGAATTCTCTATTAATGGCAAAATGCTCACATCATTACCCCACAGCCATTCCCAGCTCAGGCATTTCCATTCTGCCACGTCCACCCTTCCTCCTGGCCCCACCAGGACCCATTCCCACCTCCTGGGGATGGGGGTGCAGCTCTGCAACTCTGCTGAGTTATTTCACAAACCTCCTTTTACCCCCCAAGTTTCTGAGAGCATAAGAAACTCTTCCAGAGAAAAGAGATTTTACTGCCACAGACACGAAAGAAAGCCAATTTATCTTTGTTCTTATCTACAGCCTTAGCTGCAAGAAAATACCAGTCCAATATTTCAATATACTGCTGCCAGTTCTCATTGCCTGGTTTAAACAGCCCTGCTTTTCCCTAAATTGCCAGACTCCAAATATTTTATCACTCAAGTTGTTTAAAAAAAGTCACCCATGCAGTCATTGCTTTATCAACCGAACCAAAGCAAGACAGAGAAATTCCCACTATCCACAGCACCTGCAGCAGAGACCTCATCCCCCACAGGCCAAACTCAAATCATCTCCATCAGTTTATAATTGATTTTCTCCCCTAAATTACCAGGCCAGGAAGGAATCTGAAAAGACAAGAGCTGCTGCTGCTGCCACCTCTGATTACTGGAGTTCGGTTTTGTTTACCTGGTATTTCCGTAGATGTGATTAAGCATTTGAACCCAATTAAAAGCTGCATCATCCACTGGAAAATTCACAGCCATTGACCAGTGGAGTTCCACTTGGAGCACTAGGAAAGAGATTTAGATCAGATTTTAGGAAGAAATTCTTTACCATGGGGGTGGGCAGGCAGGGTGCCCAGAGCAGCTGTGGCTGCCCCTGGATCCCTGGCAGTGCCCAAGGCCAGGATGGATGGGGCTTGGAGCAGCCTGGGGTAGTGGGAGGTGTCCCTGCCCATGGAAATGGGATGAACCTTAAGGTCCTTCTGAACTCAACCCATTTTATGATGATTTCAGGACTGTCACTATTTGCCACAACAATTCTGCATTCGTCTGGGGAAGGGACTGACAGCACAACACCTCTGCCAGCACAACACTCGTCCTTTGCTTTGCATTTCCAAATGCACAACATCTGCACTCAGTTCTGAAACTGTTTTACACCCCATAAATTCCATAATGTGCCCAAGTAAAGATCTACAATCTCTCGTTACTTAGGACGATACACATTGAATTTCATGCCGTTTTTTACAGTGCTTTTCCTAGAGAACAGCTCAGTGTCACTGGAGCAGCGTGGCTCCTGCCTGCAGCTTCCACCCAGCACGGGGCTGGGGCTGGGGTCAGATCTGAGCACGGAAAACACAAGCTCTGCAAGGCAGCAGAGCTGCAGCTGCTCACGCTGAGCCCGGACCAGCACGGGCAGGGCTGGATCCCTGCAGGCTGCCCGCTGGATTAAAGCAAAGTCAGGAAGGTCTGAGGCAAATGGCCAAGGCAGATGCTTTTGTTGTCCATGAATAAGGTGCTGACAGCTCTCGGTGCAGCCCGAGCCCCGGCTGTCAGCCTGCTTGCTGCCTTCTCTGAGGCAGGCAAAAATCCTGGCTACAAGAGATGTTCAGACCTTTCATCTCCACAGCCTGAAAGGTGCTCCCACTCTCCGCTTCCCTGGATGCCTTGTTATCATTCCTAGCTGCTGTCCTGCCCGCCAGTGGGCTCTGCAGGGTGAGGACAGCTGGTTTCTGCTCCTCCACCACAGGGAGGGTGCAAAGCCCATGCCCTGTGCCAGGACACGGCAGCGCAGTCTGGGGCTGCAGGACAGCCTGACACACTCCAGCCCTGAGCACTCAAAGGACCCTGAAAGCTTCCCTCATCTACACAGACCTACACAGGCAACAGATCCTCTGCCTGGATCTTTTCCATGCCCCAGAACCAGCACAGCAGGCAGGAGGAAGAGATGCAGGATGTGCAAGTAAGTCAAGCTCCTGGTCCAGGCAGAAGGAGCGGCACAGAGCTGGGGCTTGGGGCTGCCAGGCCAAGAGCAAGCACTGCTATTCGTGTTAGACAGGGAAAAATAACAAGTCCAGACCCTGATGGATGAATGCATAACAAAACAAAGCCCCAAATCCATGTCCTCATGCCCTGCTCTCCCTTCTCCAGCACAGCCATTTCATGCACTTCCCCTCTGACAAACCTCTCCTTCCAGCACAATTTTATACCTTCCAGGCCTCACCTGCAGTCAAATTTATTTCCATAAATCCACTGAACTGTAGATTACTTTGCAGTTAAACGTTTCCTTTGCTAGCAGACATCTCCCATGTGTTTGAGCACTTAAAGTCACTTCTAAGCATGCTTTGCTATCTCTCCTTAGCACGTGCAGTGAAATCCCAACACGGGGTTTGTGGTGGGGAAGAGTCTAGCACAGAATGAGGCTGAACAGAGAAATACTGTCACCAAAGAGGGGGAAAAAAAACAGGAAAGAAAGAAGAGAAAAGCTGTCAAGAAGAAAAGCTGGCAGTGGAAAAATGCCAGCCCGGGCCAGTCAATCTTCAAGCTGGCAGCAGAAATACCATTAAGGCAAAAGGAGGAAGGTCTCTGATGAGAGAGAGTATGCACAGGCTTACACGGGGTTGATTAAAAAATAAACAACAATAAAAAAGTCCCATTTCTCTCTACTTAGTGTTGGTAACAATTTACTGCAATTCACAAGCACGACTGTGCAGAAGTTTATAGCCTGCAGTCAGAGAGAGCCCTTCACCTTCAGAGATCAGAAAAGATGGAAATCCACCCAAACACATGGTTTTCTTCAACTTGAGCTTTTTCCCCTCTCAGGGGTGAATCCTCCTCTTGGCACCAGAGACATCTTTCTGCAGGAGCAGGTCCCACCCTGGCAGAGTCAGGGCCCTGTGGTGCTCCCCCACCACGAGCACCCCGTGGGCTGCATCCCCCTCTTCCCAATCATGGATCCATTGGCTCTGGAGAGCCCTAAGAGAACTCAAACTCCATTCAAAAAAAATCAAATCTAGGGTCTTTTCCCGGTGGTTAGAACAGTTAACCTTTTTGCAAAAATAGCTGTCTGAAATAAGATCTTCAGTTGTTAAAAGAAATGTGGACTCATTAAATTATTTCAAACAAATGGGACTTGAAAATTAAGCTTTTAAATGCTAGATATATAGAAGAATTTAAAAGTTTAAGGATGCAGATAGTCACCTAGTAGGATTTTTTATTCTGAGTGCTTCTGTCAGTATTTAAATATCTATGAAAACTGGCTCACTGCCACATTTTAGGAATAAGAATATGCAGCAAGGTCCTTCAGTGAGCTCAGACACCCAACTCCCATACATTTTGCCCACAGCTCCTAAATAATTGTGTGGCTGTGAAAGGTTTATCTTTCAGCTAAACAGTATCAGTTGTCTGAAAACCCTAAATGCAACAGCTACCTGCCATGGCAAATTACCCACCCAGCCCAGCCCAGCCCTGTGACTGAGTCCCAGGGATTCACAAGCATCTCCATTTCACTGAGCTGGCTCCAGCCCCATGCAAATGATGAAAAATGTGCTCCTATAAGTGTATTTCACTGGGCTGAGAGCCTGTATTTGTCACAGGCCGGGGACACAGGCCATCACTCACTGCAGCTCAGCAGAGCCACAGCACTCCCTGACCCGACCTGGGAGCTCCAACAACTTTATCTGTGGGGTCCAGAAACCAGAGAGTGGCAAAATTCTTCCCAGTGAGCACAGCAAAGTCATCACTGGTGCCTGATATCAGGCTCTGCAAAGGGCAGAGAGATGGGTGATGCTCTTCCCACTTGGCAGCAGCTCCTCGCAGCAGGTCCAGCCTGCAGGGGGAGGAGGGAGTCGATATCCCACATTAAATAACCCAAAGCAGCCTGGTAATAACGTGCTAAAAATAACTGAGTAAGCACATTGCCTATAAAACTCCAAACTGCCTGCCAAGCCTTGCAGGACACGCACTCCTCCCCCTCCCCAGGCATCTAAATAGATATTGCAGAGGCTTGGAAAAAAAAAAAACCAAATGAATAGGTGACATGGATATTTCCATGTAGGAGGAGAAAAATATAAATCCCCTAAAGATTCCCTTGGTTTTGTCAGAAGCCACTGCTGCTGGCCACTGTGAGGGAAGGAAGGTCTTAGCTGGCATTGCAATGGGTTTGTTCCTGCTCCCCTGTGTCAATATTCTGCCTTTGATTCATTTATTGCAGCTAGTATAAAAGCCCAGCCCCTGACCTGAGCAGCAAAGGGTGGCTGCTTTATTCTCACCCTGTTTTCTTGCAGACATTTATAAACAGAGGGACAGAGGCTTTTCTGCAGACAGCTCCTTCTCTTGCTTTGTTTTCCTCCTCATCTAAGATAAAAGGCGTTCTTGATAAAGTGTATTTGTGCAGGTTTTGTCAACAGAGAGCCATAGTTAGAGCTGCCTGGGTGATAAAACCTGGGCTCTCCAAAACACACTCATATTTTAATGACTGTGATTCTCCACTGAGAAAGGACCTTGGGCTGCTGGTCAACAACCACTTCAACTTTCCTCTCACCCACAATCTTCTCAAAAAATTGTATTAATCCTTACAATTAAAATACTGACCATACCTTTATCCTCCTCTTTTCACTACAAGTTTTATCCAAGCATTTCAGAACAGCTGTGGCTGCAATAGTGATCCCAAAACACAAAGAAATAGCCATCTCCATGAACTGGTAGAAGAGCTGACAGCACATGTCCCAAGGGGGAAAAGAGACTCATCCCAAGTTATCCAAGTAGTGCAGGGGAAAAGCCCAAGTTTTTATGTCAATCCTCAGCTTGAAAGGAACTCCAAGTACAATTGAGGCAACACAAAATTAAAGAAAAAACATGGAAAAAGAAAAAAAAATAAAAAAAACAGAAGAAATCTTTGTTTTTGGGAAGGAGAGGGATCTTAAACCAAGAGACACTTCGTTAGTTATGTCCATTCTGGAAACGTCTCAATCCTGCCCAGAGGCAAAACAAACCAACTCAATTCTTTGCTGGCATTTGGGATACTTGAATGCTACTTGCCCTGGGTACTTAATTTAATATAAAACAAATCACCCTGGAGCAACAAACAGAAAATTTGCTAGTAAACAAGACAGCTCTAATTATTTAACAGTGGAATCCAGAATAATTAAGCCACGGTATTCAGAGCAGCTAACAGCTAATTATATAATCAAGTACCCAAAGTATTTCAGCTATCTTTTGAAAAACAGGAAAACCAAGTTGTTCCTTTTCCAGACTAGGGAGTAGGCAGCATCTCCAAGGACAAGCCTTCAAGGTGATGCCTCTTTGCCTTTCCCAGTGGCTGCCTGGGACTTGGACTCCTTCCCTGGAGGCACTGGCTGCCCATTTGAGCAGCTGCTCTCCCTCCAGGCATGTTGCTGGCAGCTGGGGGGACTCTGCTCCCAATTCCCTGCCCTCACTTTTTCACTGGGATGCTGCCAGGTCTGCTGGGGGTTCTGCCTCACCACGGCAGCAATCCCCTCTGCTGCCCAAATACCTGCCCTGATGCCTTTCCCTGGTCTTAAAATTTAAACCAAAACATGGTTTATGGGGAAAAGGGGTTTTTAACTCGGGATTTATTTCAGGATCCTTGGGTGCAGCACTTGGTCCAGGTGGAATGCCCTGAAATGCATGCACACCTCACACAGAAATGCACACAATTCTAGGCCTTGCAAAATTAGCACATCTATCAAAGATCCCCCAGTGAGAGGCTGGAGTGAAGCCCTCGTTGTGAGGAACCTTCCCCCTGGCTGGGCCTGGCTGAGGTTCCCAAATGTGTTCTGGAGAGGCCCTTGGTGTCTGGGGCTCCCAGGATGTTTGCTCTCCTGGTTTAACGGTGCCGTGGGGCTGAGCTGAGTTCTCAGCCTTGGGGAGGTACAAGTGTGGGGCTAAAAGCACTGAGAATACATCAAACTGTATAAAAGGGTGTATGAGAGGGGTGTGAAAGAAGAAAAAATCATCCTGGCATCAGCCCCACCTCTCATACAGGGCCCAGGCTCAGACACAGAGGGATGAGAGCTTTTCCTGCACAGGGCTTTAGGAACCCACAGAGGTTTGGAGTGGAGGGGTTGGGATGGAGGAGTTGGCAGCAGGAGGGACAGCACAGCCTTGAGGCAGACACCTGGGAGCTGGCGACTCCTCTGCATGGCACAGAGCCTGGAGGCAGCCTGGTGCCATCAGGCAATCCTGGCAGCTCCAGGGAGAGAGCTGGAAACTGCCAGGAACATGGGACTTGCCAGGAAAGGTCGAGGCTGCCACCCACGGCCTGGGATAATGGAGCTGTTTCTCCTGGTGCAGGGAAGGTGCAACCAGAGGTGCCAGAACCAAGGGCTGGATTTTGGGATTGAGCTCCCTCAGCACCTCATTGTGAGCAGTGCTGTGATGCCCTTCCCTGATCTGAAAATTAAAACCAAAACACAGTTTATGAGGAAAAGGGGTTTTTACCTTGGGAAGTTACAAGTGTGAGGGTAAAAGCACTGAGAATACATCAAACTGTATAAAAGAGTGTGTAAGAGGGGTGTAAAAGAAAGAGCAAAACCACATTCTGGCATCAGCTGGATGTCGTGTGCTCTTGAGGAAGGGCAGGCAGAGCACTCAGGGGCTGGCACCCACCTGTACCTCAGCTGGGGCTGGGAACCTGAGTCTCTGAGGATGTGGGACTCAGTTCCCCAACCAACACAACACCCTTACCACCCCTCACCTCAATTTCTGCAGCAACCTCAGCCCTAATCAGCCAGCCTGGTTTTGTGCTAATGTCATTCCTGGGACATCCCAGAGCCGTGGGGGGAATGGCAAAGCTCTGGGAAACGCAGGCACAGGGGGCAAAGCAGCTGCTAATGAGCACATCTGGCTCCAGATCTCCACCTCCTCCTGCCTCCTGCTCATCTGCAGCCACCACAGCAGCTCTGCTGATGCTTTTAGGTAGCTGGGCCCGGTGCCAAATCCACATCCTGACCTTTGAAAACAGCCATTTTTTCCGTGACCGTGCACAGAGCATCAGCCACTGCCGAAACCATCAGTCTCAGAAGTGATGATTCAGTCTCTGTTTCCCTTCAGACTTCATCATTACAAGGTCATCAAGCACAGCGTGGTTTAAAACACACATAAAACAGCCACCAGAGTTCCTCGGAATATCAAGCAGTTTCTCTATCTTTCTGCAATGCTTCAATCTGGCTGCTGATTAACTCTCGCTTTATATTTAAAATTCCACTTGCCAAAAGAGTGTCTGAGGGGGTGTTTGAAAGCTGAATGACATGGCTGTAATTACAGGCAAATGGATGCTGCATGGCTAAAACAGGATGGCTGCAGGAAGACCGAGGGGTGAAATTAAATACTTGCAAGAAGGATTTAAAAAAAAATTAATGAAACCCCCGAATTACAAGGATTTTAGCAAAAAGCTTTTCAATGTCTTTGCCTCCTGGCTTTAGAGTGCCTCATTCAGGTTTTTGCCTATTAGGAGACTTAGAAACGTGCTTAAAAATCATTCTGAGCTCCTCACCAGATCACAGGAGACAGAGGACAGGGGCAGTGAGAATGTGCAAGGTATCGTGGCTCAGATTTGCATTGTGGATGATTGGAGAGGCTCCCCTGCTCCAACGAGATGTCACCAAGGGTGATCCCCACCTCCCCTCTGTTCACATCCATTGCTACCCACACTTTGACCAAACCCACCGACTTTCTGCCAAAAGCCTTCCCTTCTTCCTTCTCCTTCTTTTTAAACCCTTGCTTCAGATCACTGCATCCTCTTTCTGCCAAACCTCCTGGCTTTTCATCTCCCCTTGCAGGAACTCAAGCCAAGAAAAATAGCCTAAGTAGGTTTTGTTCTCTTCTTGAATTTGAGACCTTTCTGAACTGGTTCTAAACTGTTGTCATGATGCAGAGTACCAAGAAGCCAGATGAAGAGGCAGATCCTACGTGCCCTTTGCTTTTCCCTCACCAAACCCAGGGCTGTCTCATCCTTGCTCCACATCTGACTCCCACACAGGACTGGGACCACACCTGCACCGTGAAATGTCTGCAAGGACTTGGCTCTGCACCTCCTGGCTCTGCTCAGGGATCTCCATCCCTTTCCTTGGACCCTTCCTTAGAGCTCACTCCATTTCCACAGCTTCTGAGTCCACTAAAACTGCAAGGCTCTGTGCAGACCAGTCCAGTGCCCAGTTCCCATTGATGCCTTAGGTTTGAACTTTTCTGTTTCCAACCCTGCCCTGCCCAGTGTCACTCTGCAGTTCCCTGGAGCTCGTTCAGTGCTGTTCTCTCATGCTCACACACACACAACAAAGCCTCTCCAGCTCTCCAAGGACACCCAGACCCTCCTAGGCCCAACAACTGCAAACCACAATCTTGGGGACAGGGGGGCAAGCTTGGGCAAATTCCATCCTTGCCTGGCTTCTGCTTGGGGAATTGATGCTGAGATCCAAGTGGGAAGAACTCGGGAGCTGTCCTTGTCCATGTTGGGATGCACTGAGGCAGGAGCCTCTGGAGCCCAAAGTGTTCACCTGAAGGCCTTTCAAATAAATACCACCTTTTTTCCTTCATCACCTGTCTAGTCTTGATGCCTTAAATGGCTCCCTAGAAACAGAGACTGGACAGGAATAAAGGAATCAAGGAGGGATTGGTTGGAAAGGCCTTCAGAGGTACACTCTGGGCTCCAGAGGCTCCTGCCTCAGTGCATCCCAACATGGACAAGGACAGCTCTGAGTTCTTCCCACTTGGATCTCAGCATCAATTCCCCAAGCAGGAGCCAGGCAAGGATGGAATTTGCCCAAGCTGGCCTCCCTCTCCCCAGGATGAAGGTTAACAGTTCTTGTTTCTGGGCGTCTTGGGAAAGAAAGTTAGAGGTTTTGTTATGTCTATCTTAGCACAGAGAACAGCGTAGAGAACAAGCTACAGAAAACTTCAGAGTTACACTAGCAGTACAGGATTAGAAAAACATAAAAGTTAAAACCTAAGGCATCAGTCTCTGTTTATAGGTAGCCATTTAAGGCATCACCATCAGTTCAGGGATGGAGGCACTGCTGCTCTCTGGCTGCTCAGGTTGTGCTGAAGTTCTTCCAGCAGCCCTGTTGCTGCTGCAGCCTCTCCTGTCAGAGCTGACGTGCTCATTATTTGAGCTGTTAATTTTACGGTTGCATTAAGTGGCTCTGGATGGGTGCCATCAAAGCACGTGGGGCTGGGGTTGATTGAATGATTGATTTTACACAGTTTGTCTTCTTCCTGCGCTCCTAAGGGCTTTTAGCTGAGATTAACAAACCTCACTGTTTCTCCATTCCACTTCACAGCTCCCCGGCTCCTTTTCAACTTCTCTATCTTATCTGAACTTTATGGGGCAAGGATCCTGCTTAGCCATCTCCAAACAAAAATTCTAAAGAAAAATGGCAAAAAGCAGCAGCCTGTAAGAGACCAGAGGCACACAGACATTTTTAGGGCCTAGCAAAAAAAACCCCCACAAACCTCAAGGCAAGACACCCCAAATTCTTTGTCCCAGTTTTAGTGAGAAGGCAACTTAAGTTTGGTAAATATTATAAAGCTGTAATTTAAGAGCACCAAATCCCAAGAGACAGTTTTATATATGTCTGTTTATATATGATTTTAAGTATCTTGCTAAAACAAGAAGACAATGTTCAAGAGCAACCAAAAAAAGTCACAGGTTTCTGCTAACCAATTGCTGATATAAAATAAAGATCAAGGAAAGTAAAACAAATTGCTAATTAGTAACATGGTTTTTCAGAAACAAATATCCAAAAGCTGTTTTCATTCCATGAGAATTTGACATTTTGGATTCTCTCTTCCTAAAATGAGACAAAAATTTAAAAATATTTAAATAACTCAGCTGCAATGTTCCATTTAGATTATTGCTGGGATAATTATTTTTTCAATTCTCTTAATAAAAATAAAACAATTCAATACCTATTGCATTTTTAAAGACAAAGTTACTTTGATCCCAAAAAGTGATGGCAGGAAAATAAGATCTGCCAAGTCCTGAGCCTGCAGCAAACAAGACGCAGTGAGGTCTTGGCAAAATGAAATTAAAGCAGAGAAGCAGCACTTTAAAAATCCTTAAAAGTGGAGAGGCACAAGATGACACCCCATAAAGAAGTGAGAGATTGGAGGGCTGTGTGCTCACTTGTCTGGAGTCTGTAGACAGCAATCCCAAGTTTTATAGACGTTAGAAAACTTTCTACTGCTCACCCAAAAATAAAGCAGGGCTTTGAAAGGATCTGCCCACGAGTCCTTGGAGAATTTAAGGGTAGAACAAGCTGGTATCTTGAACAAGATAAATAAGACACTTTATATTGCTTTTCAATTATTTCAGGCTGAGGATCACAATGTGGGAAGGAGAAAATGTCAAGCAGAGATAAAAGCAGAGCAGACGTCGATAGAGGAAGGTGGATTTCCCCCAGCCAGGAGCCTCTGCCTTAACGCCCAACCCACCCCTGGAACCTGCCTCGGTCCTTGGCAGATCTAAAGGAGTCACAGGGTTTGGTCTGAGAGGGGAAAGGGACAGTGGCAAAGGGCACAGAGCCACTGTCCCGAGGCTGGGGATGCAGGGAGAGGCAGCACTGCCGTTCCTGAGCAGGTGATGGGGCTGGACAATGGACGAGCCCGGGAAGTCCAGCCCGGGGCTCCTCGGGGTTGAGAGCCAGCAGCCAGCAGCCAGTCAACCTGAGGAGCACCCCTGCAGTGCCAGAAACCTCCAAGCCCAAATCCATGAGGCTCCAGACAGCACTGAGCCTGCCCTGAAACCAGAACGTGAGCTTGGCACTGCATCCTCCCCGGGCTGGATCCAGGACAGAGCCGTGGTCCAGGGGAGACCCTGCCCTGAAACCAGAACATGAGCTCGGCACTGCATCCTCCCCGGGCTGGATCCAGGACAGAGCCCTGAGACCCTGCCCTGAAACCAGAACATGAGCTCAGCACTGCATCCTCCCCGGGCTGGATCCAGGACAGAGCCGTGGTCCAGGGGAGACCCTGCCCTCCTGGATGCTCCCCAGGGAACACAGGGCAGGGCCAGCTGGGGCCCAAAGTGACCTGAGCCAGCAGCCAGCCCCCAGCAGGGAGAGGGGATCAGAGGGTGGATGCAGAGTGCAGGGTGGGTGCAGAGGGCAGGGTGGGTGCAGAGGGCAGAGTGGGTACAGAGGGCAGGGTGGGTACAGAGGACAGGGTGGGTGTAGAGAGCAGGATGGATGCAGAGGACAGGGTGGGTGCAGAGGGCAGGGTGGGTGCAGAGGGCAGAGTGGGTACAGAGGGCAGGGTGGGTACAGAGGACAGGGTGGGTGTAGAGAGCAGGATGGATGCAGAGGACAGGGTGGGTGCAGAGGGCAGGGAGCTCACTGCTCCGTTTAGGACATGCAGGACTGAGCCAGCTCCTCACATCACGGAGCCAAGACCTTTCCTCAAGACACGAGAAGAGGGAGGGAGATCAGTGGTGTGTTACAGCAGAGCTGCCTTCAGCTAATAGCTCAGCAATTTGGGCTCTGTTCTCTCTGCTGCTGGACTCAAAATATCTCCAGTTTCCCAAAAGACTGCCCTGGCTGCCAGCCTGCAGGCTGTGCTGAAGCTGTTCCACTTTGGAGAGGACAACTAAAGATTTGTTGTGCCATGTAGAGTGAATTCTTTTTACTTTCTTTTTTTAATCATCTTTTTTTTTTTTTTTTTTGTTTTATCACGCCCTCTTCTGAGCATTCATCCAGGAAAGGGGACACATGGGGTCCCTACAGTGCTCCAGTGGTTATTTAAGTACATCAAACACTCATTAGGTAAGGTAAAATCAACAAATATTCACCAGGGCATGGACTAGAGAAGAGGAAGAAAATCAAGCCATTAATTCAAAGGGCAAGGGCAGCATTTCTGAGCAAGGTCTGAAGCTTCTGTGGGAGAAAAGCAGCAACACTGATGAAGAGGAACAAAAAAGAGGCAGGTGATGTGAAAAATTCTAAGAATAAAATACGAAAGAGAAGACTTTTGAAGGGAAATAAAAGGGAGGATAAGGAATCAGTGTGATAGGGTGGAAAATGTGAGTAAGCCAGGCAGAGTGAGAAGCACCTTGGCAGCTCCAATGAGTGGGATGGGGAGGTGACTCCAGGAATGCTCCTGAGAAAGGGCCACTCACCCAAACACAAGGGGAAGAGCAGACTGCAGAGCAATGGCAGAAAGAAAAGAGCAGAATTTGGGAGAAGCAGCAGCATTTCCATGCCAAACAAGGCACGGAAGAGGAAAGAAGCTGAGTCACAAAGCGCAGATGAAGGAGGGCAGTGCTCATGGACACAGCAGCACCAGGCACTGCTGGCACGGTGGGATGCTGCTGCCTCCTCCCTCCCCCTCCCCAAATGCACTGTGTGCATCTGCTGGCCCACAGAGAGAGGTTCCTCAGCTCCACAGAGAGCCCAGAGCTGTTAAGTTTTGGCAGTGCTAAGATAGCAGGAGAGGCTGCTCCAGTTCACCCAGGTCCTCACATCTGTTAGACTGATGGTTTGAAGGCAAGCTTGCTGTCCTGCAAACCTTTTAAACCTTTTCTTTTTTTTTTGTCTAATCTTGTTCACACAGAATCCACTTTATCTTCTGATTATACTCCTTAGCCTATAAAGACTCTGCACAAGTACAGTCCCACCAGTAAGGCATAATAATAACAGCATGCACAACCTTGCCCAGTACTGAACTGCTCCATCACAGTAATTACTGACACAAAAGTGCTTGATCTAGTTAAATAAAGTCCATGTACATTCACCAGGAACAGAAATCACAGCTGCTAAAAGTCAAATGCGTAAAAGCAGCATTAGGGGAAAAATGCAGATTTGTGGAGAGAAAAAAAAAAATCTATTGTTGCTGATTTACCAATGTACCAATCTATTTTTGCCTCTAAACTGAAACAGGGCTTTGTTTGGTGACTGACACATATTTGAGTCACATCAGAAGGGAGAGAATAATCCCCACCTGCTGTCATATTGTTCTCCAGCTGATTGTCCTCTTGATCTGTAGTGCTCATATCACAGCAGGGAGCACACAGAGACTGAGAGGAAAACGGGGTTGGACAGGCAGGAGAGATGTGCTGGAGAGAACAGTCAAAAATGCACAGAATGGCCTAATCAGCAAAGAGAAAATCAGGCTGTTGGCAGGAGGGGGAAAGAAAAATGAAGGGAAAAAAAAAAAAAACCAAAAAAAAAAACCCAAACAAAACAAAAGAAGAAAATTTTATTGGGTGAGACACGATAACCAAAACGTCACAGTCATGGGCACAGACCCAGTGCCCTCCTTGCAACCCTCACACCTGATCTTCTTGGAGCAGAACGACTCTCCACCAAAGCCCACAACAGCTCATGGTATAAGAGAGCCCAAAAAATCAAGGCGTGATAGATACAAAATATATTTAAGGCAGATTTTGCAAGCTCTTTCTCCTGCTGTTTTGGCAGCCCTGTCCTGTTCCCAGCGCTGGGAGCTCCCAGCTGCCCCAGCACTCGGGGGTGAAACCTTTAAGTGCCTTTGTCTCCAAAGCCAGAGATGCCTTTGGGCTGCGTTTTCACACATTAGTTGTTTGTAGGAGTGAATTGCTTTTTGAAATGCCCTGATCCCTCTGGGACCCAGGCTGCTGATCCACTGGCACAGAGTGTGAGCCCAGGTCTGTGCCAAGCCACTGCAGTCCTGCTGCAGCCCAGAGCCCCCAGCCCCACTGCTGCCACACCCAGAGACTCCCAGAGCATCAAAAATGCTGAGTTAAAAACCCCAAAATATAAAATTCGTGTTCTCCCTGACCGATTCGAGCTGTTTTGACAGAAGTCCAGGCTCCATCACAACGTTTCATTCATCCTGAGGCCTTTAATGAGGAAGGCTCATTAGCATGTAGTCAAACTCAGGTTTCCCCACCTCGTAGCACATCCAAGCCTTCCTCTGCTCCATCACCTGTGCACAGCTTCTCATTAAATATGACACAGATTTGTTACATTGCTGAGCTGGCTGTAAATTGAACTTGTCATAGTGAAGTGCATGTTTTCCAGTTCTTCATCTCTTTGGTTCCTGTTGCTATAGTGACCATCAGAAATCAGAGCCTAAAAGGCAAAGAGAAAGGAGATTCTTTCTCTGTTTAAATAGCACCTTCCATCTCTAACGCCAGCAGATTCTGTCATTTCAGCTTTGCTTGTTAAGATAACCACACAAAAGAGCTGAGCTCCTCCAGGTTTCAGGGTCTCATCCAAATCTGCTGAAGCCAAAGGCAGCATTTTCAGTGGCTTCAAGCAGCTCTAGATCTTGCCTGGGTTGCCTCAAAGATGAATTCAATACAGATTTGCAGCACTTTGCAGTTCATTTTAGCTTAAACCCCTCAGTGTAGGAATATGCTGATGTCCTGCTACAACAGTGACTGATGCTATGAGCAGAATGGGACATCCATCCATCCATCCATCCATCCATCCATCCATCCATCCATCATCCATCCATCCATCCATCCATCCATCCATCCATCATCCATCCATCCATCCATCCANTCCATCCATCCATCCATCCATCCCTCCACCCATCCATCCATCCATCCATCATCCATCATCCATCCATCCATCCATCCATCCATCCATCCATCCATCCATCCATCCATCCATCCCTCCACCCATCCATCCATCCATCCATCATCCATCCATCCATCCATCCATCCATCCATCCATCTATCCATCCATCCATCCATCCTTCCATCCCTCTACCCACCTCATGGACAAAGCCAGTGCTGAATCCACCTTGTCATCACTGCCCTTTTCACCTCCTGGATTTATGTCCCACTTCTTTGTCTAAAAGACAGAATAAGTGCTCCTTTATAGTGGGTGTTAGTGCTAAGAGACAAAAGTGAGCCAAGCTTTGGGTGGTCTAAGGCACATGACAGCCCCGATGCAGTGAGCTCAGCACCAGGAGAGTGGAAGGATTTGCCGCAGGGATCTGCTGTTCCTGAGGAAAATGGGGAAGGCACTAGGAACAATACACTGCTTTCACCAAGATACAAACTTGAAACAGCTGAAACAAACCCAGTTTTACCCATTAACCACAGGTGAGCATTTACCAGTGGTAAATTAAACTTCAATACTGCCTGCACTGAGGCTTCTCCTGCCTCCCCAGCAGGAATCTGCACAGGTTACCCACCACAGCCACCACTCCCAGCTAAGCTTTCCTTTATTTCAGACAAGTCACCTGAGATATCTTCTATCACACAATCACAGGATATTCTGAGTTGGAAAGGACCTGGTGGCACAGTGTGTGAGTTATTTTTGGGTGGTGCACGAAGCCGAGCTGGTGTAGAAGTTGCACTCCCACCTCTACTCAACATGGCACAGGCAAAAAGCAGGAAAGCCTCACTCAGAAGGCAATAAGGATTGTGGCTGTGTTCAATAAAAGGTAAATATTGCACACACGAAATGAATAGCCCTGAGTGCTGCTGCTCCTTGGATAACCTGTGTGAGAACCAGTCAGTCCTGAGGGAGGTGGAAACTTTCAGAGTGAGCACTGAAGAAAGGAGTTGGAGGACGCAGTTTCCATGGAATCACAGCTACGTTTGCATCTCCCCACAAAGACCCACTTCCCTCTAAGTACAAAAAAAATCCCCTGAGCCTGTCAGTGAGCAAACAGTGCTGGCAGCGTGAGCAGGGCTGTGAGCAGGGCACAGCACCCACGGCAGCAGGGCAGGACAGCTGCAATGTCAGCCCGAAAACAATGATTACCAGCAGCACCTCACAGAAGGAATGTGCCCAAACGCTGCTAATGCATCCTAACACAGCGAACAGAGAGCAGACAAATCCCCTCCCGGCAGGCAGCTGCTGCTGGCTGCTGATGGAAGCTCGTCAGGAAGAGCTGTCCCCTGGGCACCACCCAGGGACACTGACCCTCGGGCACATTTAGGCAGAGCCATCCAGGGGCATCAGCCCTGCAGGATTTAGGGAAATCTTTCAAAAGGGACATGGAGAAGGCAAATTTCAACTGTGAACCATCTGTGAGACTTCTACTAGGTCTGGCACGTCTCTGAAATTGCTCTGGAACCATCAAGCTTTGAGCCCCCATCTTCTGCTGGATATCTGAATGTGGGTTTAATCAGGGATGCTGAGGAGCTTCTCATGGTATTTGGATCACTGCCAAAAATTACCTAAGGTTTATCTAAACACCTTCCCCCTTGTAAGAGGAGCAGAGCTTTCTTGTGTACTTAGCATTGCTTTGTCAGGAAAGGGAGATTTGGTCAGCATTACCTTTCCACGAGAAGGGCAGGGAAAGAAATGCTGACCAGTTCCAACAGAATTTGTGTCCTTGTGGTTACGGACAATAAGGAAACCCAGGGCTTCATTTTTCTGCAGATTTACTGTCTTCAGGTGACTATTTCAAAATGAATTCCATACCTGAGGAATGTGATTTCTGTGACTTCTGTTTTTCAAAAATAAATGCAGTGGAATCCAGGAGTCTTCATTTTGGCATAGCTAGGCTTGGTCTAGGTGTAAAACCATTACTGCCTATCAGTTCTGGTTAGAAAGATGAGGTTTGTAACCACAAAGAAGTGAAGACATAGCAGAGCTCTAATGCAAACTCCTTACAACAGAAGCAGTCCCAGTTACAGATTATCCTGGTTCAGGGAACCCCCTGGGCAAAGTTTTATAGCACCACGAGGGCTCAAAGCATTGGAGAGGTTTTAGAATGTATCTATAATAAGGTAACACTCAGCAAGCCCTTCATAAACAGGTAAAATCACTGGGATTATGTTTGAAAGTGGAATTTAAAGGGTAATTAACACCCTCTGTAGATGGGAACTCGGATGCTCTCCACATCCGTCCGCACTGACTCGGGGCCTGAAATCAGAGGGATCAGAGTTATCCTTTGGCTCAGACATCAACCCCGTGCTCCTGAAAACATGGCACCACCCACCCCTTGCCACAACAGCAGCTCTTCCTCCTCCCCCACAAGCTCCCACCTCCCTCTGCCAACCCTCCAGCCCAGAACACAAACAGCAGACAGAAACATTTCTGAGTCACGTTGGAAATCCTCCATCTAAACCAACATCTGCCTGTCTTAAAGTTTGTGTTTAAATGCTTTGGGATACAAAATCATAGACACAAATTCCCTTGCTGATGAGCCAGCCCCTTCCCCACATCCCACCCTCAATAAATGCAAGCCATCAACATCACATCCTGCAATTTACCCACACTTGCAGTTTATGGGAATATTAAAAATGAAATGCCAAACAGATGTTCAACAGAACAGCTACGATAAGAAAACAAATTAGAAGTTATGAAACTAACGTCCTCTTAAGGGAGGAAATGCAAAGAGCTTGGAATCTGATGATTAGTAAAAATTTGGAAATTAAAAGTTGTTCAAAAAAATCTGTCAGAATGGCAAGGGCCTGCAGGGAAACACCCAAATCCTCATCTGACAGCAGGTGGCAGCAGGATTCCCACCACAAATTCCACATTTGGGATGACATCTCCTACATCATATTTCAACATTCATCTATTCAATCCTGAGGTTGTTTGGTGAGTGAGCTGATAATGAATGAATAAACCAGGGCTGAGCACATCTGCACTTCCACAGCTGCAATCCAGCCAGCTGCCAATGGCACTTCACAGTGCAAGAGGTGAAAATATTCAGTGTTTTATTACACCAATTATTAGTAACTGATGATCACTTTTTGCCCATCAGAAGCTCAGAATTTGCATCAAACATTCAAAACTCTCTGTTACAACGCAGCACTCAGTGTGTATGGGCCTGAGAAACCTGGGGATCTGGAGGTGAAATATTTCCATCAAGTATCACAAAAAACATCAGCAGGAATCCCTAGAAAATACAGGAATCTGCCTTCTGTAAACTTCAACCCAAAACTACTTTAGGAAATCATTTGGAAAAGGGAAGCAGAGAGAAAACTGAGATGTCTCTGATAAAGCATCACGTGCTGGTCAGACTGGCTCCCACTAAAGCCTTATTGAATTTAGGACTGCTGAGAAAAAGCAGGAAAAAAAATATTATTGATGATACAAGGTTTTTAAAGCAAACCTTACTCTTATTTATTACACCATGTTACTCATTGAGCAAGACAGACATAACGGAGAGAGCTGCTTATTGATTTGTTAACTGAAATGCAATTAAAGAAAAACAAGAGCAAAATGCTTTCAAATATTGTGGAGGTGGGTTTCTTTCATTATTTTATTTTAATTTTTTTTGTGTGCTTAGCTTGCTTCTGTAGCTTATCCTTCAAAGCTGCTCGAAGTAGGGAGGATTTGTAGCAGTGATGGGAGTGAATGGGAGCAGCTGGATGGAGGAACAAGAATTAAAGGACAATAAACACGGAAAAAGAAGGTTGGCAGCCATGGCCAGGACAGCCACCAGTGGCACAACTGACCAAAGGTTGTGAGAGACCCCAGTGATGACCCAAAGCCCTCTGTGGCCAAGGTAAACCTGGGGTTTGAATGAAGCCCAGGAAGAATAGGAAATCTGAAAAGGCCAGAGAGGAGTGGCCCTCACCAGCTTTAACAGAAAACATTTGCAATTACTTAAACCTATAAAGGATTTATTTCTTTTCTTAAATTTTATTTGCAGGCTTAAATAAAAGAAGAATTCCACCAAGCTAAGAGGCAATTCCCTCCTCTTTCCCCCTGCTTCTAAAGGGTGAGATCCAAGTCATGAATATTACAGTGACTTGGAGATTCATTTACAAAGTTTTACTGCTTTGGACAAAACACTGCCACTTTCCAAGCCTGGTGAAATATTGTTATCCACATAATTCACTTTGTGCAGCTTCAGCAAGGCATTTGGATTTGTGGCTGTTCCCATTTGAGGGTGAAATTGAATTGGAAATTCACGTGTGAGCCACGTGGATGAGGCAAGTCTGGGGATCAGGAAAGAGTCGATTAAATTCCCCTTCCAGCCTGAAATAAAATCCCAATGGAAAGGCCTGGGAGAGGGTCCCCAGTGCTGTGACAACTGAAGGAACTCAAGCCAGAGGTGAACACAAGCTCATTGCAGGAGATGATAATGAAATTTAGAGCTATTTTATTACTGGTGTGAACGCTGATGGCTGCGTGCAGTAATGGGAGGCAGCAGAGCAATTTATGGACTTATTAAGGATGTTATTGATTAAAGGTACATCATCAACTCACTGATTAAGTCATCCCTCATCTTCCCATTCCTGTTGTAGCAAAGACCACAGAAGCAGTGTTGCGTCCCTGGTTCTCTGTTCTGACTCTGACTTTCAATAAATTGGGATTTTTGGACATTTTCAGAAGCTTTGTTTGAGCAAATGCCCAAGTGCACACATTTTTTCTGGAATGTGCTATCCCATCTACTCCTTACACAAATGCACATTGGCAACCTGCTGGGAACAATCAGAAAAAAACCAAAAGAATCTCCTGAGCTGTTCTGCATAAAATTGTGAGTGAAACAGGCACACCAAATTTGAAGCTCCTCATCTATTCCACAGGAGTTTTTTCATCCCCATTCCAGCACTAGCTGTAGCAATACTGAGTAAGGAGGTACCTAAGGAAACAATTCAGAATATAACCAAGACTCAAATCTTGGAAAATATCAGATGGAATGGGGAGAGTGGTGTGGGGCTCAGGTTTGTAGCAAAGTTTGCACACACTGGGTGTGGTAACAGCTGGATTTGTTCTCAGGGCTCACTTTGCCATAAAGAAAATCCCACAGTGGGATAGAGATGGTGATGCCCCACCCCTGGAAGTGTCCAAGGCCAGGCTGGATGGGATTTGGAGCAAACTGGGAGAGTGGGAGTGGGGAGAGGGCAGGGAGTGGCACTGGATGAGCTTTAAGGTCCCTCCCAACACAAATCTTCTGTAAATTCTGTTAAATGACTGTGACCATCCATCCCCTCCCAAATATTTTGAAAGAAACAGAGGAAGGATGAAGCATGATGAGGACTGGAACCACCATATTCAGGTTTATTCTAACTTTCACTCAGCAAAGTAGATGGGGAAGCCTAAAAATAGCTTAAAATCACATTCCCTCCCTCTGTGATCCCCAGGCAATTCTTCTGAGAGTCAACACCTCTAGGTCAGGAATGGCATTTCTCACCAATTGACCCAGGAACTGCAGGGCAGCTGGGCTGAAAATAAAAATACTTCAAATCAGTCACTCTTGGATGAGATGCACAAATCCAAGGATAAGGCTAGCAGCAGCCAGATAGAAGAAAAATTACACTTTAAAAAAATAAAACCACGGAGCAGGACAACCAAAAACTCCCTGGCAGACTTTTTTTTTTTTTTTTTTTTTTTGTTGGGTAATTCTGACTCATCAAAACAGAAGTGCCAAGAACATGCCAGGATTCACATCTTGTTTAAAAACTGCAAAGAGCCATTTACTGGTGCTGGAACACAACATTTCAACACATCTGAAACAGAATGTTGCAATATTCCAATCTGAAAATATATTCTCAAGATTTTTACAACACTCTGGGATAATACCAGCTAAAAAGGAAACACTGGGGAAAACATTACAAGTCCATGCATCTTCAGTGGTCTGAAATGAAGGGAGAGCTTGAAGATAATTTGTTTTCCAAGAGGAAAATGGGGTTATTTAGGGGAAAACCATGCAAAGTTATAGCTTTTCCCATATTCTTGGAAGGCCAATTTCCACCCAGCACTTCTCAGGTACAGGAAGGGATGTAAACATTCATAGAAAGGAGATGCCATGGGCAAGAATAAAATGCGTTGTTAAAATTCTTTTTTTTTTTTCATTTGCATTAATGCCTTGAGCAAGCAAAGCATCTTTTCATGGAAATACAGAATTCTTGGGGTTGGAATGGGTTTTAATAATCACCCAATTCCAAGCCCCTGGCATGGGCAGGGATGCCCCCCATGCTGCCCATCCAACCTGGCCTTGGATGGAAGCAGCTCCCTCTTGCAGGACAGGCAGGGCACATTCAGCTTCCCTGGAAAAGGAAAAATATGCTGAAATTAAAGACTCTTATCATAAGAGGGAGCAGAGTTACAGAACAACCTAAGTAGCACCCACCCAACATCAAAACTTGATGAAAGCACCAAGCTTCTCTGCCTCAAAAAGGACCAAAATCATTGCATTAAAGGAGCTTACATAATTTGGAGTTACATCCACATCTCCACCTATATTTATCTTGAAAATAAAGGCTTGTCCACAGCGAGGAACTTCCTGCAAAATCCTCAATTTGTTGCTTTAACTTGACAATAAATGCTGATTCCTCAGAGCTAGATAATGTCTGTCACATGCCCTCTTTTGCAACTTCTTTTCCTTGATTTTATTACAAGCACCATGAATTCCAAACACCAAAGTGTTTTCCCCTTCAGATTAACTCTGTACCTGAGCCGTGCCTGCTCAGTAGTAAAATTCCAGCTTTTCAGCCCCACAACCCTTGGCAATATAAATCCTGCAAGATCATTTTGAGGTAAGTTAATTACAGACTTGAATTTTAAATGCCTGCTTCATGTTCTTCTCCTCTGAGTCAATAATTCCTCCGGACTGCACATCATCTGTCATCCAGCCAGGCTGGGTAAAAACAACACCCAGCCCCTGTTTGCTGCAAACCTTTTGCCATTCCCTGGCAGGAATTTAATACTCAAATATTCCTGTTAATTTGCACATTCTGACCTGCAGCAGTGGAGATATTTGATCACTCCAGCAGCAGCTCTTCTGTAAAGAGCATTTTTTGCTCTGGTTTAACATATGCTAATAATGATATCTGTGCCAGCACTTCCCCAAGAGTTTTTTTTTTTAAGAAAAAAGTCAGATTCATCATCAGCTTTTCCACAACTGGGACATGCAAACATAAGTACAGGACTTTTTCTACTCTATTTACACTCCAACCAGGCTTCTAGGATCAGGAATGTGTTTTTTAATTTCAATTCCCTCCACAAATCATGCTGAATATTGCAATAGGAGAATAAAGATGCAAACACAGTGCATTATCCATTTTTAAAGAACTTAGAAATTTAAATCTGTGCTGTATTGAGGGGGAAAAACTTGCTGGTTTTCCCCATAATCGCTGCAATTACTAATTTTTATGTGAAAGCAAAAAAATCCTTCAAATAGTGCAAAAACTGCACATGGTATATCCAAAAGGAGGTGCAATTGAAATTGGTATTCACCACAAACATTAAGATAAAAAAAACCTATTCCCTCAAAGGATCTGGGTGCAAAAAATCCCAATTCCATGGTGTTGATTCTCCTTTTTCTCAGGGCTCCTGCCCTTCAAGGCAGTTGATATTCATTCTGTGGAGTCATATTCATAGAAAACAAGAAGTTTTCTTTTTTAAACCTTCTATGCAGCACTTCCAGGTTCTCTCCAACCTTTAACACATTTCTATGTAATAGACATAGCAAAAAATATATAGCCTCATTTTTAGTGGGGGTGTAGGGAGAGGAATCAAACAACAGGAACATTTTCTCTTTCTGTAATTCACGACATGGGCACACGACCAAGAGATGGAGGAAAAGTTAAATAACTGTCCCACAAAAACGTGGAGGTTGACCTGGACTCAGCTACCATGGAAGGCAAAACGAGCCAAGAAGTAGGAAAGTTTTTCTGAAGGTTATCTTTGATCCTTTCTGATCTTTGAGATCCCTTCCAGCCCTAGCCATTCTCTACCAAAACGACATTTTCTATTTAAAACTCCAAATAATACTACTATATTCCACACATTAATTACTTTTCTTTCTCTCCAATGGCTCACCTCCAGAGTTCCACAGAAATGTGTTTGCCAGTAAATAAAAACAAGTTTATCTCTGGAACCAACCTATAATTTTAAAGAAAATATTAATTTTGGCACATTAACTGATGGGTACAAAGTTTTTGTCACTAAAATGATTTGTTTTTATCCTATTCCTCCATCCTAATTATCAACTGCCAAGAGACTGAAGGGAATGACACTGCTGTGATCAGCAACGTTGACCTTTTTGCCTTTTCACTACTTCTGTTGAGTCAGTTAACCCAGGCAGCAAAATTAGAATGAAGACTGACAGTGGAGTAAACACCAGGAAAAAAAGTGGAAATGGTGGGAAATTCCCCTTTTCCCTCCCTCCTCACAGCATTAGGAGCAGAGCCTCAGCTGCAACCTTAGTCTGCTAAATTAGGCAGAGGTTTGGAAAAGAATGTTCTGATTGTTAATCATGAAATGTGCTGTAATCTTCTACGAGACAGCTCTAACCTCCTCAATCAGCTGCATTTTCTTTCTTAATTACATGATTTTAAGTACTTCTAAGGAGGTGCTGTCAGATTTATCCTGGAGTTCTCCTAGACATTCCCACTGTAGTCATGGTGATGATATATAGAAATGGACAAAATGCCAGAGACCAGGGAAAATGTCAGAGCTACAGAACACCCACACTTGCTCCTCGCCCAGACTTTACTCGGTGTTTTTGAGTTAGCTGGAAAGATTCTCTTAGTGTACCAACAGACCAAAATAACAAGATGAATAGATGTATCACCTTACTGCTAAACACACACACTGGGGTAATTCCCAGCTCCAGGAGTAGCTCACAACTCTTGCAGGGGCGAGGAGAAGGCAGCAGCATGTGCAGGACATGCCTGGATCCGGATCCCACAGGGATGTCATTCCCTCTGCAAACACAGCTCTGCTCTGCAGGAACAATCCCTTCCACGCTGCCCAGCCTGGCCCAGGAGCCAGCTCCCATTATTCTGAGTCCTGCAAGCTGCCTTCAGACTGCTAATTACTCCCTCCTCAGATGCAGGAAATTATTGTTACCTGCATATTTATAACCAGCGGATGGAACATTAGTGGCAGGGGGGAAAACGAATTATAAATAGTTGTTAATTTAGCAGGCTCTCACCAAACCTTCCTTTTCCCTAAATATTCTGCCTACCAGCATCTATTTTACAAGACCTTTACTACTGGTGAGTAGTACTTTGATACCATTAAACCAATCACTACTTCAGTTCCTAACAGGAAGGTTGAAGTATCATGGTCCCCATTTGTTCTCCCAGGAGGCTGCTAAGCTCAGCTCCTTGTGGAACACCCTGCCTGTCAATTAGCCAAATTTTTCTCCAAAAGAAACCTCTTTAATTTAGACCAAAGCAAACATGTTTTTTTTAGGTGAGGCTACACAACAACCAAGCTCCTGATTTTCAGTTCCTAGCCCAGATAAGAGTTAAATTTCCTTGGTAACCGCGCAGTGAGAGCAAACTAAAGACAAGAGGGTTCTCACTTCACACCAGCTGTAGATCTCATCTTCAGCTCTGGGAATTGCCCGAGCTGAATAAATGGGTGAATAGTTCCCATCTTGGGTTTATTTGCCTTTTATTACTACTTCCCACGAAGTTTGACTCCCATTCCTGCAGTTCACACCTGTAAAAGGGTGGCTGCTGCTCTGATAGCATCTGAGAGCTCCCAGCAGTGGGCTCGGTGTGAACTGTGTGCTCCCTATTACAGGGATCTGGTTATGAGCACATCATTCCTCACTGTCCACGAGTGCAGCTGAAATTCTTATCTTTACAAAGTAAGGAGGTCAGCATTTACTGCTGCATGCATAGGCAGCTTCAGAACTACAGGCAGGGTTCACCTGTTCATAATTTTTACAGTCTGCAATCCATTTCAGATTGAAACATTGCCATCTTTACAGGGGTCATGTGGACAGTTTTTCTTATGCTGTTCCATAATAGATTTTTGTGGTGTTTCCTTCCCTCATTTGGCAGTGAGCAAAGGGGCAGAACACCCTGAGGAAGAGTGAAACGGGAGGCAATCAGTTCTCACTTTCAAGGGGTAACAACTCTTTTCTCTTCTCAGAAAAGAAATTAGAGGGTATGAATCAAGAACAGAGCCAGGAACTAGGAAAGGCCACATCAGCTGGGAAAGAGACACAGGAGCAGTCACCAAGGGAAAGCAGTTGTAGATAATTATGTCCCATCCATCTCCATTTATCACTGCACAGAGATATTCTGGAATGGGGAGTGCTGGGGCTGGGGGAACCACAGCACATGAGGTGTGCCCCATTCCCAGAGCAGGGAATTCCACTGGGATCAGGGCTGAAATCCCATCTCCTGCTGGGAACAGGCCTGTGGGGCCTGACTTGTCTTTCCCTCGTGCTGCTGATTGCTGATAAGCATTTGCTTATTCCAGCTCTCTGTGAGAAAGGTCCTCTCACTGCTTGAAATTCTTAGGAATTTATGAAACAAAGCAAACACACAATTGGAGACTTAATTAAACAGATTGTCTGCTCTGGCACAAAGTGAGACATGGCACTGGGTTTGGCTCAGCCAGCCTGCAGCCAGACAGGGCTCGAAGGCTGTGACACCACAGTTTATATCCCCCAAACCCCCCCTCACCTCCCCAAGCCCTCCCCTTCANGATCCTCTTGTGTTTATCCCTTTATGCTAAAGCCTCGCTCCAACTCCTCCTTCAATTCCATCATTGCTCTTCCAGAACATTCCAACCCTCCCCATCACTAGCATACTTTATTAACCAAACCATCACCATTATCAACTTTACTGATGAACAAAAACGAGGAATTAAGCAAACCTGTTGGAGTCCAAGATATTTGGAAAACCCCTCAAGCTGCCCTGGGGGGTCTGGGACCCTCGCTGGGACCCCAAGAGGACACAGTCTTTGATTTGTGCCCAAAACCCAACCACAACTGTCCCAAACTCTAATTCCCCTCAACAGTTCATTATCCTAGTAAACAGTAATCATCAACACTACACATTAACCATGACTCTCCTTATTAATTAATCATCAGTTGCCAAAGCCAATTCCAGCAGCCTGGTTTTTGACACTCCTGTGGCTCCCAAAGGCCATCCTGGGGAGTTAATAACTCACATCCTGCTGGGTCCACATCTCCACTGATCCCCCTGTCCCCGAGGCAGGGAAGTTACCAGAAAGATTGGACTGCTTGGGCTCACTTCATCCCTTTTGGGAGGGCAGGTGGCTCCCATGGGCTCACTGCAGGGACACACAGTTTTCATTCCAAAGTACTTGTGGTGTTGCCTTTCCCTGGTTTGGAAATTAAAACCAAAACATGGTTTATGGGGAAAAGGGGTTTTGAACTCAGGATTTATTTCAGGATCCTTGGGTGCAGCACTTGGTCCAGGTGGAATGCCCCGAAATGCATGCACACCTCACACTGAAATACACATAATTATAGGCCTTGAAAAATTAACATATTTATCAGAGATCCCCCTCAGTGAGAGGCTGGAGTGAAGCCCTCGTTGTGAGGAACCTTCCCCCTGGCTGGGCCTGGCTGAGGTTCCCAAATGTGTTCTGGAGAGGCCCTTGGTGTCTGGGGCTCCCAGGATGTTTGCTCTCCTGGTTTAACGGTGCCGTGGGGCTGAGCTGAGTTCTCAGCCTTGGGGAGGTACAAGTGTGGGGCTAAAAGCACTGAGAATACATCAAACTGTGTAAAAGAGTGCGTGAGAGGGGTATAAAAGGCAAAAAATCATCCTGGCATCAGTGGGAGTCAGGGCTAAATTCTTGCTTTTGTCTGAATTAGCAGAGCTGGTGTGACCAAATCAGGAGCTTCAGGACTGAAGATTTCTGTTAATATAAAGAGCATTGCATAATATTACAGATTATGTTTCCACAATCCTTTCATTATAATTATTAAAATCTCTCTGGTTTGGGTTGGTTTGGTACCTATTGAGTAGAGATTATTTTCCAGAAGCAGCAGATTTATTGGGCAATAGTAAAGTCTGGATTTTGGTGTTTATTCCTACATCAGCTCAAAATGAGGACATACTAGTGAATATCCATATGTGGTTTTTTATATTTTCGTGGCTCCTGCTATGTCTTGGTGGATGGAGGGAGCCCCTCTCAGTCTCTTCCTCTGGTTCATTAGCAAATTCTCTTTAAAGATTGGAAATAAGCTCAAAGTTAATTCAGGAAGTGCTGAATAGGAAGCTCCTTACCCACACACACAGCCCTGTGAATTTTCAGAGCATCATTAGTCTTCTGAAATTAGGAACAATTTCAAAAATACAAGAAGTGTTGGCAAATAAAGGGGCTGAAGAACCACCATGAGATAGAATTTAGGGCACCTCAAAAATTACTCATTCCATCTAACAGCTCCATTTCTCAGCACATTCCTCTATTTAAATTTGCATAATTAGAGAAGTTGTCTTTACAATTGACAAAATCCTAATCGGTGTCCCAGGTAAGATTAAAGACAAAAGGTCACTGAGACACAAAAAATGAAACTTTCTTCTTTGTTTCTCTGTAATATATTAAAATATCATTAAAGAACATATTTATAATTTGATGGGTTTAGACTTAGAAGGGCCTAAAGACTCACGAATTTCATCTCTGCTATTTTCCTGAACTTTTTGGAAGTTCAGAGGTCTTTTTACAAGGGATTTTTTTTTATCAGAGAGGACAAATTCTTATTTATCCAAATCAGCTCTTTAGGAAAGCATAAATTATCTTTTCCTCTTTCATCTATTTAAGATTCAGATCCATTTGTGATCACAATGCTGTGACTTCTGCCTTCTGGGGAAAGAAAAGACCAGACATGATTTCTCTGGACAAATGTTAATTTATTTTTTGTTTTAAATCAAGTTATTCCATATATCAAGAATAAAACCAGTAATAAATAACCTTATTTTTTTCCCCTCTTGCAAAGCACATTAACCTTAGTAACTTGGTACTTTCTAACTTTTTCTAGTTTACATAAAAATAGTGAAAATGTTTCTTAATTTCTTGATAGTTCTACCTATTAAATTTGTGCTCTGGCGACAAAAATAGAAATTGGATTTCTGTGGATGGCGAGGGGGAGTTGAAAAACTGTTTTAAATCAAAAATGAATTAAATCTTCAAAGAAAAAAAGCAGCCACATCCCAGCAATCTGCCACAGTGGTGATAAATTATCTGTTATTCTATAAAATATCATTACATTAAAAAGCAAGACTAATAAACTGAATTCTTTAAAATTTCATTTTAAGGAAATTAACTGTGCAGTGGGTTTGGTGTATAAGCAGTAACACAGAGCTCACAACACCACAGGAAAGATTCTTCTGCAGGAAAATGTTTGAAACCTCCTCAAATTAAAATATCAGAAGAACCTCGTAATAAAGGAGAAAACTGCAACTGCTGCTGTAAAGTTGAAAATCCTGAAAGTCTTATGTTTAATCATCTAGAAATCTAAAATAAAACCAGGACTGATGGGCTGTAAGCCACCAGTGTGCACAGTCTAGGGTGGAAATATTTCTATTGAGCTCATCAGGAACAGAAAATAAATTATAGAGTGTTTGTAGAATTCTCCAACTAAATTACAGCTTTCCAGGGCTCCCTTCTCAACAGGCCACAATCAGTTAACAATGAGGGATCAATATTCTCTTCAGTTATCTCATTTAAGGGATTATAATGCAAGACCCCCTCTAAGTGGTCTCTTACCTTCTGCTGCCTCTGGAAACTGATCTCCACCAGAGAGGCACCAAAGCACCCTAAACCAGAGAGATTTTAATAACTAATGCACAGGATGTGGGGAAAAATAATCCCCAAAATTACGCAGTGCTCACCAAGTTTAACAAAAATCTCAGTTCCTGCAAGCACACTGATCTATAGGGCAGGCACAGGGAAAGGGTTTAGGATTTCTCCTCCTTTCTCTTCTTGGTGCTTCTCTCTGATGATCCATCAGAACTCTGCAGATCTCAAACCTTCTCAGTTCTGATTAAGTTCTGTTCAGCAGGAATAAGAAAGGAGTTTTGAATAAAGTGTGTTGCAAGAGGACACGAAATGAACACACACACACACACACACAGAGTGTGGTTCAGGCAAGAAAAAAGCTAGTTTATTTTTTACACTGATATTTATAGATCCTCTAAAATGATCAGGGATTGGATGGTAAGGTTTTTTCCTCTCCAATCACACTGGTCAAACTAAAAGTCTATCAAACTCTCTTCTGTCAAGAAAGGAATGCAAAATAAGAGAAACAGTTATAGAAACATTGCCTTGTTTATATTAATTGCACAGGAAAAACTGACTCCAAGAATGAAAACAACTAGAAGGCTAAAATCCAGGGTGACAAAAGTGATGTGAAATTGTTGCCTTTCCATGGTCTGGAAATTAAAACCAAAACATGGTTTATGAGGAAAAGGTGTTTTTACCTAGGGATTTATTTCAGGATCCTTGGGTGCAGCACTTGGTCCAGGTGGAATGCCCCAAAAATGCATGCACACCTCACAGTGAAATACACACAATTCTAGGCCTTTCAAAATTAACATATTTATCCAAGATTCCCCAGTGAGAGGCTGGAGTGAAGCCCTCGTTGTGAGGAACCTTCCCCCTGGCTGGGCCTGGCTGAGGTTCCCAAATGTGTTCTGGAGAGGCCCTTGGTGTCTGGGGCTCCCAGGATGTTTGCTCTCCTGGTTTAACGGTGCCGTGGGGCTGAGCTGAGCTCTCAGCCTTGGGGAGGTACAAGTGTGGGGCTAAAAGCACTGAGAATACATAAAGAGTATGTAAGAGGGGTATAAAAGAAAGAGCAAAAAATCATTCTGGCATCAAAATGATTGCTAACCCCAGCACCTCTGAATGTTGGCATGGCCTGAGCAGGTGAACGTTCTTCACCTGGGACACACAGACAGATTTCCTCTTTTTTGGGTGTTTGCTTATTGTATTAAAGGCTCTAAATAGCCTCTCAGTTAATTCAGGAATTGCTGAATGGGAAGCTGTCTGCTCACCCATAAAAAGTGGGAGCAGTTTGCCAGCACCATCATTCATTGCCATGGTGGAAAGAGCAGGTTCCTTGGGAGGCAATAAAAATCCTACCAAAACCACGATCTCAGCAGCTTTGCTCTGAGATTGTCAATTTATGAGCAGTAAAGTGTCATCCATACTTAAAACAAGAGGTTTTAGGTCCACTCCCATTAGACTGCCAGATTTTGGGGGCAAGATGATCGTTTTGGTGTCTTTAGAATATTGACAACTCCCCCTGTGTCAGCCTGGTGGATGTCATTGATCCCACAGAGGGAGCCAAAAGCTTCTGCCAAATGTTAAATCCCATTTCAAAATCTGCTTGTTTTCATGAAATACTTTTATTCACTTTTGAGGGTTCTTTTATCTATTTTCAAGGATGCTCGTGTGAGCATGAACAACTGTAGACCTGGAAACTCAAGGCATGTGAAGTCTTTTCTCTGAAACAAGTGGTTTCCCAGGGCAGGTTAACCAAATTGATTTTCACAGAATCACAGAATTATTTGGAAAGAAACTTAGAGCTCATTCAGTGCCACCCCTGCCATGGGCAGGGACACCTTCCACTGTCCCTGGCTGCTCCAAGCTCTGTCCAGCCTGGCCTTGGACACTGCCAAGGATCCAGGGGCAGGCACAGCTGCTCTGGGCACCCTGTACCAGGGCCTGCCCACCCTCACAGGGAAGGATTTTTCCCTAATATCCAAACTAAACCTACCCTTTTTCAGCTTAAAGCTACAAATGAGACTTGCAAATGATATTATCTTCTTGTATAAATCAAGAACATGCACGTACAAAAATGTCAATGCATTAAGGGAAAATAAAATAAAAGAAAAACCTTCCCTCTTTGTGCATGAAGTTGAAATTACAACCCATCAAGTCAAACTTCCCCTGGTTCATGAGTTCCTGCTTCCCTGCCTCGTTCACATGGAAGCAGTGCCATGAGACTTGTGATGTGTGAACGTGAGTTTACACAGTGCTCCAGCTGGAAGGAAGAAACAAATCACTTCAGCATTTTTATATTTTTAAATCTCCTGCCTGCTGATGTTCTCTTCCCTCTCTGCTCGTTTTGTGTTAGAGCTTCGTTGTTGTTCGGCTCCTGCTTTTATTTGCTAATATTACAGTAATCTGATTACAAGGCAGGAAAAAAACAGCACGCGGTTGGGGTGGCTAATCACAGCCTGAATGTCAGCTTGTAACGCTGGAATACCTGGAAAAAGGCACTCTGGGGCTGATCTGGAGACAGCTGACGTCAATGGAAACAGCCCCAGTGTCAGGCAAGCCTGTGGAGAGCAATCAGAATCCTGGTGATTAAATGGTTTTTACGGGAATGTGGACACCAGAGATGTTAATGGGGGTTTGAGTCACTTGCCAGCAATGAAGAGCTAAGTTCAGCTGCAAAAATGTTTGCTGTCCCCTTAGGTAAAGCAGCAGGTTCCACTGTGCCTAGGAGACAATTTCTGAGCTGGTGTACACCCAGGTCCCTCTGCAATTTGCGGAGCCCCAGTTTGATTTACACGGGCAGGGAGGTGGGGTTGTGTTGCAGTTTGGTCCTGTTTAGGGCCATTACAGCAAAAGAAACTCCATTCTCAAAATCGTCAGAAGGCAAAGATCTTCTTTATTCAGGGAAAGGCAAAGAGATCTTAGATCCTTAGGTTCTGCTTCTTAGATGTGAATGCTTATATCTAGCATTGCCAGGAGCAGTGTAAAGAACAGATATCATTGGCTAGTTACAGAATAGCAAGTCAGGAATAACAAAGTGCACCAAACACCGGCTGTGAGATATATTTTACCAAACACACGAGATGATTTACACAAACTTCTCCTGGTTCCAGCCCTGCTCGTGAGAAATCAACAGCTTCTCACTACCAGAGCGAGAGAGCTGGAAAATCTCTCTCTGACCACTCACAGGGTTGGTCTCAGCTGGAAGGGTCAGGCTGATGTGCTCCCCACGTGGGACCAGAACTGAGCACCTGCTGTACCTGTGTGAGACAAAAAGGCAGCACCACCCCACAGAGACAGGTCCTGGCTGGAACCTCCTCAGCACAAACCCAAGGCAGCACCACCCCACAGAGACAGGTCCTGGCTGGAACCTCCTCAGCACAAACCCAAGCTCTACCAGGTAAACAAACATCTGGAAGGCTGAGGAGGAGCATTCCTGGGAAAACTCCACGCTGTTCCAGGATCTGAATTGATTTGCCCAGGTGTGCACATGGAGCTGATGGGAGGCCCTAAATCAGGGCTCATTTTTGTACAGCACTGAGAAAGTACCTGAGAAACGCACACAGAGCCCCACTGTGACTTGGCACATCCTTCTCTTTATGCCTCAGCTCTTCCAGCCCTGACACAGGGACAGCCACAGCCCAGTTCTCATTTGCTGCTCCTTTGGGCCATTTATGTGGCATTTTCCTTGGGACATCACAACTTGAGCACCCAGGAGCGCTGTGATAACACACATATAACGTAGCAAAACAGAAAACAAAACGTAGCAGGAAGCCCCATAGGTTGCTCAAATCTTTTTCCTGAACCTCTTCTTCTCCTGCCTGTTAAAAATGAAGAGCCAGAGGATGTTATTTAAACTGCAGACAGCGCGAGAAAAATCCAAGAAATCCTAATTGCCCTGCAATTAGTGCTTCATAAATAGGTGCAATTCTCTCTCTCTCATCACCTATTGATTGATAGCAGCCAAAGCAGATGTGATTTGGTTTGTAAATACTGATGGCAGAACTGACAGAGCTACAGGAATAATGAGCATTGCAGTGAAGCAAAGCAGGTCACCCCTGCCTTTAAGAATGATCAGGAATTTTGAGCTATTTAAATGCTGACACGAGAAGAGATGATGCACTGGAGACCTGCACAGAAGCCAAGTCCTTCAGGGATTTTCTGGAGAATTTTTGTATTGCTGGAGCTCATCACCAACCAAAACCACTGTGGAGGCCACTGTATTTAAAGATATCTCTGAGCAAAACTGCAGCATCCAGGGAGATGCACTACAAGCTTTGAAGTGCTTCAGTCCATTTGGAATTTCATTACCAGGTGTAGAAACAGTAAAGGTAACATTTTTATGTGTTTTTAAAACAAGATCTATATGTGCTGGATGCTCCCAAACGTTTCTATTAATAAAAACTTCTGATATTTTATGCTCAACAAAACTATAAAGGTCTTTCAGAACCTGTGCAGGCAAGTAGCACAGAAGTAAAGATTCTCTTTTTAGCCCAAAGACAACCTTCAGAAGAAATTTCACAGTAAGCAAGAGTATAAAGAGGGACCTACATTTAAAGAATGATTATGCAGCTCCCCTCCTTCTTTAAAGAAAAGGAGTTAATCTCACTTTTTCCTCTCGCAGGAATTTTAAATTATTTTTTAAATTAACTACTTACACATCATTCTTCAGCCTCCTCTGAGTGAACGATAACGTGGGGTGGGTAACACCAGACTTTGTTATTTTGTTTGCCTCGGATTGACTTCATTTTGCATTTCTTACAGCTTCAGACATCTTTGAAAGACAGGGAGGAAGCTGCCTATGGACAGGACAGGCTGGGAAGTGCCAAGGAAGAGGAACGACCTTCCCAACAAAAGAGGCAAACACAACTCCAAACCACTGAGCAAAGATACTTGCTCAAAACTCTTCTCCTTACCAGCAAACACTTCTCAAATGCAAAGTTCTCTGTCTGGTGGCACCCATTTCCACACACACACACACACACACACACACACACACACACACACACTAATCCAGGGGGCTGGATTGGGAATTTTTTCAGGAATTAGTGGGGAGAGATAAGGAATTATCTTTATTATTATTACATATACTATTAAGGAATTATTATATGTCAGTATTGTCGTATCTCAATCAACACAGCAGAGCATCTCATATCCCAGTTAAGGACTTGCACACACACCCACACACCAGGAACGTGCCTGGACTCTCCTGGGCTCCAGGAGCATTCTGCAATAGGTGGAGCTGAATGATGGATGCCTGAATTGTGCCCAGACTCTGTATTTACACGGCCCCTGTGCAAAGTCAGCCCCTCCGTTCACCCCCCAAAACACACAGAGCACTGCCACGGAGAAAGAGATCACCTCTCATTCGGCAGAGATGCATCTCACAGGGAAAAGAATTTCTGCCAGCTCTACAGACCAAAACAACATCAATAATTTCCTCTACCTGCTCCAGCCAGCAGGGACCATTTCACACCACCACTCCAGCCACCCACGCAGCCACTTTACAACTTCCCCTCTCAATTCATGCAAAAAGCAGCCCTGAACAGCCTTCCACAGAACCGGGGCCCTGTGCTCTTGGCTGGGTTATTTTCTTCGTGTTTCTAAGCAATTCCTTGTTGCCAATCAGTTTGTTTGTTCTGCAGCTAAACTTCGCTTTCTCATGCCTGCTCCGGTCTCTGTTTGATCTCTCAGTGTGATTTCCCCGCTCCGCTCGGGCACCTCACTTCCATTTCTTCCCATCCATTTGCATTTTGGCTGCCTTCGCCGTCACCTTCCTGACACGCTGAGCTCCTCTCCCTGCTTCTGTCTATTGTGCACAATTTCTACAGAGAACAGAGCAGAGGGCCACTGTTTGTGTTCGCCTAAAAAGCAATTCCTTCTGCACCCACAGCCTTCACATCCCGGCAGCAAGTAATCTACAGCTTTCTAAAGCCCCGAGACAGATAGCAAAACCTTAGTTTAACAAAAAAAAAGAAAACCCTTCCAGCAGGGATGGGGAGGGGAGAACAAGAGTGATGCTTTAAAAACGCCCAAAATGCAGCAGTAATCTTAACGGTGGCACAGGGACGATTTAACTTCAATTTTCTCGCCCATGTCAGCGGATGTATTTTGAATACAGGACAGAGGCACAAAAGGCATGGCTCTGCTGTGCACTTATTAATCTGTTTTGTAAAGAAAAAGCATCTAGGAAATAGTCCTGGAGGGAGAGATTAGAGAGCAAATCCCGGGCTCTTCGGGGAAGCGCCGCAGCCATCCATTGTCTGCCGCAGCTTTATCTGGAGCGGCATCGAGCAGAATCTCCGCATTGCTCACCGCTGCACATCCCGGTGATTTCAGACACTTCTCCAAGCAGGGACCATCATTTTTGTCCTAAAGAGCCATTTATAAATAAAGCTGATGTTTGTCAAACCCCTGACTCCCGGCGCAAAGCTCACAGTTCTGCTTTGCTTCCATTGAACAGCCCGAGACTTCCTGCTGGATAAAACTTCTCTGCCTATTGGAAAGGCACTTCCGTAAATGTCAGTGGAATGGGATGTAAGATAAAATTCGATTCACTGGGAGATGCTCGGGCTCAGGTGGGTTTCTGGCTGTGTAATCCCCTTTCCCTCCTGCCATATGTAATTTTCAGTGAATTTGCTCTCTCTGAGACATAGCCTATATACTTATTTATACTCCTATTTATTATTAAATATTTCTGAGCAGTGGTTTTTTTCCCCCAAAAAGGCACTATATTGTTACCATGACTTCATTTTCTTTTCCCCATCAAAATTTAATCTTATGATCAGAAAATTACTTTTTTTTTTTCGCCTCTAATAACTCTTTTATGACAGACAGCCAATTTTACTGGCACCAGATCCTTGCAGCACGTACTGGAGCCCAAGAGAGGAAAAAAAAATGACTACAAGGCAACCCATGCATTATGGAATCAATATGACATGCTGTTTCCAACCATTTTTTCCTCCTGAAGACAAGAAAGCCCTCCCATCCATTTTATTCTGAAAAAGAAGAAATCTGCCACGGGACTGACTGAATAATCACAGCCTTAATTACCCTGGGCAAATATAATGAGGGGGGCTGTGATAAATTAAAGAAAATCCTCAAATTCTAATGCATCTTTGGCACCATTCAGAGCCCCAGCAGCTCTGTCACACCTGTAACCCACCCTTCCTTCCCTCAGTTCCATGAGCTGAGATTGGAACATGCAAAACTGAGTGAAATGTGATGCCTTAGGTTTGAACTTTTCTCTGTTCCCAGCCCTGCCCTGCCCAGTGTCACTCTGCAGTTCCCTGGAGCTCGTTCAGTGCTGTTCTCTCATGCTCACACACACACAACAAAGCCTCTCCAGCTCTCCAAGGACACCCAGACCCTCCTAGGCCCAACAACTGCAAACCACAATCTTGGCAAGAGGGGGG
The DNA here is from genome assembly GCA_013400515.1 of Erpornis zantholeuca. Taxonomy (NCBI): domain Eukaryota; kingdom Metazoa; phylum Chordata; class Aves; order Passeriformes; family Timaliidae; genus Erpornis; species Erpornis zantholeuca. The sequence continues at coordinate 2,312,510 of VZTN01019836.1, read as the reverse complement.
CAAGCTTGGGCAAATTCCATCCTTGCCTGGCTTCTGCTTGGGCAATTGATGCTGAGATCCAAGTGGGAAGAACTCGGGAGCTGTCCTTGTCCATGTTGGGATGCACTGAGGCAGGAGCCTCTGGAGCCCAGAGTGTACCTCTGAAGGCCTTTCCAATCAATCCCTCCTTGATTCCTTTATTCCTGTCTGGGCTCTGTTTCTAGGGAGCCATTTAAGGCATCAATGGGTGAGGGATGAAAATCGTTTTGTGTGCAGGGGTTCAGGGAGGAGGGACCCAAAGGCTCCCCCAGCCTCATTGGGATGATGATCACCACCAGCAGCCCCCGTGTCTGAGGGGAACGAGGTTCAGGCAAACATTTCCTCTTTTGAAGGAGAAAAATCACTGCCGTGGTTCCCTCTCTTACTTCATTTGAACAAGGACAAATAAATGATTGGCATCTGTCAGATAACAGCCGAGGTGACTCATCCTGAACACAGCAGTCATTTTCCAGTAATGGGAAACAGCCAGCTTCATTTCGTGGGAAGTAAATCTTGTTGGAAGAAAAATGATCCCTTAAGAATGTGCACCACGGACCTTTGGTGTTGCTGCAGCTCGCTGGGGACTGCAGAGGGCTCTGAGGGGTGGTTACTGTGCCACTGCTCTGCCAGCAGGGCTTGAAGCCAGACCTGTGGCTCGCTGGGAGGAGTTGCCATCGTGCAGAATGACACAAGTGCCACCAAATGAAGGATTTGAGTCTGCTTTGGACCCATGGCACAAAGCACAAACTCTTCTTCCACGTTCAGCAGGGCACAGAATCGTTTGGGTTCAACAAGGCCTCTAAGGTTGAGTCCAACATTAACCCAGCACTGCCAAGCTCACACTAAACCACATCTAATTCATTCTTACATCCTAAACTACTGCTCCCATTGCCTCAGGGACAGGCACTGCTCTGTGACATTCCCTCAAAGCAAAGGGCTCTTGGGAGGGTCTCAGGGGCTGTGTCCACCCCATCCATAGAGAACCAGCTGCTGGGACAGTGCCTTCAGTCCCTGTTTCCAGTGCAATCCCTCAGCCCAAATGCCTGTTCAGAGTTAAAGCTCTTCTGGCTTTGTTTCAAGGAATCCAGAGCTTTTGCACTTGCAAACAGCTGTGCAACATGAGCTGAAGCACAGCACTTGGGGACTATCCCAAGGTCTTCACATGGGCTCCCCTGGTCCCTTTCGGGCCAGGGCAAAACTTGAACAGCCAAAAAATTATCCCTTGGACACTGCTTGGTTTCCAGGTGGTGATTCCCAGAGTTGCTACAGAGGCAGGCTCCTCACCCACCGCAGAGGCCTGGATTTGGAGCTGCAGAATAAAACCCAGTAAATCAATAGGCAACCACTGAGAGGGAGCAGGGTGCTAAATCACAGCCATGCTAATTTAGATCTAATTAGGAGTGTCAGGGAGCTGTGTCCTCAGCACTGGCCAATTCAGCCCTGCCTAGATGGAAGCACTCCCAACACATGCAGAGAAGCTGATGTTCAAGAAGAAAGGCAGGAGATTAAAGACCAAAACCAGGGCACCTGTGATATTTGGCTGCTGCTGTTCACCAGAGCTCTCCAGATAAATCCCAGTGCTGACTCTGTGTTCCACCCCTGCTCCAGACCTGCCCCTTCTGCTGTCCTTGGGGGAAATGCTGAGCTCAAGCCCAGGCTGAGGATACCATTCACCTCTCAGTACAGCTAATTTGCTTTTTAATATAAGTTATCATGAAGCAGGTTATGCACGGGGCAAGGTAAAAAACAACCCACACCACCCTCCCTTTCTGCCTGGCTTTCTTGCTGTGGGTTCAGCTCAGTGTCTACCCCATGACTCATTGAGTCAGGCTCAAGGGGAGAGCAGAGGAGCAGAGAAAATTTAGGCTCAAATGAACACCTTCCCACCTGCCTGAAACCTGGGTAAAACAGACTGGATAAAATGTTTCTACAGTCCAGAGCTGTCCCTCTGTGCCATGGAGGATGAAGATGCACCCTCAGCATCAGGGAACAGGGTGGGAGAGATGCTGCTCACAGCAGCTGTAGAACAGAAACATCATCCTCACCCCTGGTTTTCCCCATCTCTCGAGTTTCTGCCTTTTTTTTTCTTTTTTTTTTCCCTTTTTTTTAAGCTGGAGCATCTATTTTATCCAGGAGAACTGGAGAAACCCTTAAAAACCAAATAAAGTTCTGTTCGAAACAGCCTCTGGGCTACCAGGTGTTAGTTCTTCCTAATCCAGAAGAAAATAATTGAATTCAAAGGATCTCTAAAGGCCTGTGGAGGCTTGGCTGACAAAAAGTGCTGCCACGACTTGCTTTAAAAGAAAGCCAGGTTTGTTAGTCTGGTGAACACCATTAAAATGCACAGCAGCCCATCTCTAATAGCACCAAAGAGACTTCAGTGGGATTGACTAGGAACTCTGCATTTCCTTAAAATCCCCTCTCTATTCACATCATTTAAATGTTTTTAGAAACTCTGAATAAACAACACAAAGGGCTTTTCTACTGCGTGCAACTGGAATAGAGGAAAAAACAAGCAAATATCTAAACTACAGCAGGAAAAGCATCTCCAGATTTCCATAACAGATGATACAGATAATAGAGGCATTCATGAGGCTTTTTTTTTTTTTTTGTCTAAGGCTGAAGAAATGGTGGCAGCACCTTGTTTATGGGGTTGATGAATCAGATGGAGCACTTCCCTGCTTTTGTGTCTCTGCTAATTGCCCTTTAATGGAAACCACTTACTTTACTGGTGGAAAAAAAAAAAAATAAAAAAGCCTTGAAGTATGTGTTCTAGGCAAAAAGCCCAGTGCTTTAATTAATACCTTGAAATGATCACTGATTAATGATACCAGTCCGGGGCTGTTGCACAAAGGTTTTTTGCTCAACTTTTCCCCAAAATGAGGAAGATTAATGATGTTATCATTGGTACAGAAAGCTCCACCCCTGGGAACCCTTTGGGATGAAGAACACACACATTTAACAACTGCAGTGGAGCCTGTGCAGAAGGAGAGGGGGATACCACCAGGGTGTCTGCAGGAGGAACAGCCTCATTAATGCTGTGAATCTTTCCCACTGACTTGAAGATCCTCACATTCATTTCCTTCATTTTCTACCAGCTCTACTTTGCAAGAAATTGTCTTTTTTTTTTTCTTTCCCCTCACTAGAGAAGGCTGGAGAACAGATATATTTTAGGTCTCAAACCCCTGATTTATGCTAGTCAATACACTTGTTTCTTCAAGTGTGGAAGGAGGCTAATAAAACTAAAATCTACATTAAACACCAATTTGTTTCCATGGTTTAATGCTGTAGGAAATCACAAACAGCCAGGCCCTTCAGGTATATCAGAATCAGCTTTCTGGAGCACAAATCATTATCTGATTACAAAATTTATGCAAAACCCAGGATATAAGTGTTGTAAAGAAGTTATGGGCAGATCAGGTGATGATCACTTGTCCACAGAGCTGCTGTCATCACATTTATTATGCAATTCCTGCTATATCTGTTCAGCTCAGATCAATAAAAATGCAGCCACAGAATTCCAGAATGTTTTGCATGGGAAGGGACCTTAATGACCCCACAGTTCCAACCCCTGCCATGGGCAGGGACACCTCCCACTGTCCCAGGTTGCTCCAAGCCCTGTCCAAACCTGGCCGTGTTGGGATCATTCTGGAAACCTCCTGATCTGCCAAGAGCAGCAGGACCAGGGGTGTCCCAGGATGAGGATCTCAGCAGGGAAGGCAGTGGGGCCTCCTCCCTGCCCTGAGCACACACACCCAGCTCCCACACAGTGGTTTGGAAAGAGCTGAGCTGTCTCACAGCCACAGATTGTCCTGAAAGGTGATTTTCTGTGGGAAATGTAAAAGGTGAGAAGGCTCTCAGATTGAGTGAGAAAAGTAGGTTTCAGAAATAAAGCAAAGATTTTAGGTTCAGCTGCAACTGCAAAGGTTTGAAGTTAGAAGAAGGTACAATTACCTAGACTGCAAGGACATTAAAACAAGGGTTAGTGTTCCTAGGTTTGGCTCAGAGAAGTCTGGAAGCTGCAGAAAATGTGCTTAGCAAAAATACTGAAGTTTTAAGCTCAGTAATGGCATATTGTGCATTATTACAAGACATGCAGGAGAGTATTGTCTGTAACAGGTGTACATGTGCTTCTTAGTGACTGCTTAGAACACTTGTCTGTAAACTTTAGAAGTTTGCTATTGGCTGAAAAACTTTTAAGAATATTCTGTGGCTAAGAGATTTCGAGATGTCAGCACAGTGTGAGTCATGTACATTCTCTTGTGTACAAGAGGCTTATGCCTGAATGAAATAAATAAAAAGCTCCTGGGATGTCTGCCTGAGCCCCTGTCCCTTTTACAACGTAACACTGACAATTTTCCAAGCACCTGCAGCTGGATTCTACCAGGGGAGCAGCACCAAATACAGCTGTGCTCTCCCCCAGCTCGGGGAACTTTGGTATTTCACATGATGGTGAAATTTGAAGTGTTCCAGTGTCCTGGAGCTACCATAAAACCTTGTTCAGCTATTAACAAACTAAATTAAAACACGCAGGAGCAGCGACTGTGCCTTTGGGTGCTGAGGCCAGAGGAACCTGGAGCATTTGCAGCCTCCTCTTGTTCCCTAGATGCTGCACTCCCTGCCCAGGAAAACTCCTGCTGGACACAAACCATTTTGCTTGGGAAGGACAAAGACTGTTCCAAACAAACAGCTCCCTCCTGGGTTCCCATCCCCATGAAAACATGTCAGGCTTTATTCAGGAGTTTCGTGTCCAGCAGTGCTATTTGTCAGTGCTGTTGCTCAGTCCTACACTTGGTTTTATTGTTGCATGAAAATATTGTTCATTTTCAACACAGCAAGCACCAAGGAGAAGAGGACATCCTTGGAAAATGCTGTTGCTATGCAATAGGAAGATGCAGGATGGAGAGAACACCTAACTCACAATTTAATGAATATGCTGAAGATTTCCTTTAGGCCAGTGCCCTTTCTGTAGCCCTGCTGAACACTGAAATGGGGATGAGGGTGTACAACAAACACAGAACCTTCTCCCTTCAGCCTCTCATCCCTGGCAGTGTTCTCTCCATCAGAGCCACAACCACATGGTGCCCAGAGAAGGATCTCCACACTGAACCCCTGGATATCAATCAATAGTTGGATAAAAAGAGTCTCTGATAGCACCTGCAGTTCTGACAGCTGGAGCAGCTTTGCCTGCCAAGAGCACACGTGGTAGCTGCTCTACCAGAAGGAGAACAGCATCAGATAAGGCACTTCTCCAATGCCATTTAGATAAACAAGTGCAAAGAATAAATGTAAAGTATTATCAGCCCTTGCTCTTTGTTTGCCTTGAAAAATTAAGAAGGGCCAGGGTGAGTGTGACTGAAATCAGAGCAGCCCTGAAGGACTTCTCTGCAATTAGCAGCTCTACCTGCAAACGAGGCCAGGGCAGGCACATTTATGCCACAGAGGATTGTTTGCTGTTATGACTCAGGGCACTCATCCAAGTGAGATAAGCAACAGCAAGTGTCTTCTGTGCCAGAATAACCAGGAGCATTACAGGAACTTCGAGGGCCCCTGTGCCAGAAGGAGCAGACATGACAGCATCAGCAATAAGACACAGGCTAAATTCTCCTGTATGTAACATGCCACGTGCTCTGTGGCTCTCTCCACAGTAGGTTACTAAGAAATCATCAAGAATTAGCAGTAGCTGTTAGTTCTTATCCAAATTTGCATTCCAGTACAAACCCTGGGAGTGGTTTCACCTCGCACCTCAAGCAGGAGAGATCTGCCTGCTTTGTTTGCACAGTGGTCTCGCTCTGCAACATGCAGGGAGTGTATCCAGACTTGAATTATGCTCTTGGTAGGTGTAGCACAGCTTCTGGATGGAAAAATAACCATGAATGCTTCCCTTTCAAGCCAGAAAAAGACAGCAACAGATGGCAGTGCGAGGAGGGCAATAACAAATCAGTCCTTTGGCCTTCCTGCAGTCCTTTCCTCCTTGGAGACAGTCTCAGAGGAGCACAGAATGAATGAATAGCAGGGTGCTATCAGCATCCTTCTGTTCCCTCCTTTTGCCAGCTTCTTGTTACACTGCAAAGAGCTCCTGCACCTGGAACCACAGACATCTCAGCACGTTTACATCCCCAACAGATCTTGGAGCATCGATGCTGTACTGTAAATCTTCAGAAATGCATTTCCCTCACAAAAGGAGAGCTGAAAACCAAAATGCTTAGGTAAGGGCTTCCTTAGCTCAAAAACCTCTCAGAATATGGAATCTTTTCTACCCCACTGAGACCATAGAAGCTGCATTTTGGACCAGGCACCCTGGTTTGGATGCTGTGACTGGCAGGTTCAATTACCCAGGACACAAGTCAGCAGCTTGCTTCCAGCCAATTCACAGTAAAGATCTTCAGAGCTATTTCCTCTTCCCACTAAAGTATAGCAACACATCTATACTGTGGGGCTCGACTTTTAGTTATTCTCGAGGTTTTAAATTTCTCCTCATAAGAGCATTAGCTCCCCATTGGGATTTCTCATCAAAAAACATGAATACTTGAAGACAAATGCTGTGAATAAATAACATCACCATTTTCTTAGGCACCAAAATGACCATCCTAACATGGAAAGCCATAAACAGCTACTAATTTTGTTCATTTAAATCTACTCTTCTTAGAAAAAATCTCGAAAAGACACTCTGGACCCTCTCTGTTCAGCTTAACTGCAGTAACAATGAAAATATGCAGAGCTCTTTTCTCCCACTGTCATTCCATACTCCAGCAAGCATAATATTATCAAAGGTTTTGCATGAGAAATCGATGTCAATGTTTTAGCCTTGGACCCTTAACTTATTTGATTCAAACTTTGAACAGCTTGGCTCAGATCCCAAGAATCTGCTGAGCCACTCCGAGGTGCAGAGAAAACAACACAGGCAGGCCAGGAACCACCTCGAGAGCAGATGCTCCTGGTAAAAGGAAATGTCATCATGTTGGCTGGTGTCCCCAAACAGTTGTGTCCACCCAGTGATGTCCTGCCAAGAGGCACAGCATCCCTCAAGCCTCCTTTTGTCTCTGTGGCACAGCAGCTGCGCATTCAGGGGGGGAGGGTGTTCACTTTGGTGTCCCCTGAGCTGGGTTCGTTCCTCTGATCTCTCAGTGAAGCTTTGTCAGGAGGGGAAGCACTCAGAGCCCTCTACAATCAGTCTCTGGGCAGCTGCAGTACTGACAAAACATTGGGACATTCAATTACTTCTGGTGTAGCAGGGAGAACATGATTCCAAGTTAAGGGAGTTTGCTCTGGGCAAGGTGGGGAACACCATTATTTGCACAAATCACTGCCTTGATGTGATTACAGCTGGGGCTGGCGTTCAGAGAAGTTAAAGCTTTTGCTTTTTCATTTCTGCTCTTGGTGCCTAAGTGGATTGATTATGTGTGAGATAATAGAGCGTGGAGGAGTATGCTAATGCCGATGTTGAAGCGGACTTTTATCTTGCAGCATTAAGTGAATGGAGGAAAAATGACAGAATTGGCTGCTGGGAGCTTAAAGATCCTTTTTTTTTCTTTTGGTCAGAGTCATGAAAGTTTGTAACTCACCACAAATGTGCCCAACAGCCAACTCAAACTCAGAGTCCAGGGGACAGCACCAGGGAGCAGTGAGAACTCACAGCAGCTGTACCATAGACAGGCAAGGTCTCCCTCCCCATCTTTGCTTTCTCTTTACAGACAGGACAGTATAAATAAGGCACAGTAAAACTGAAAGTCAAGTCCCATTGCTGGGACTACAAATTCTTATAAACTCATTTGATTCCAGCTGAGACACCAATTCTCCATATGCTTCCCCACTTACCTCACCAGAGCTGAGGGGACTAATCCTAATACAGAAAGCCAAATAAACACAGAGGGGTATTAATGTTGCATTGACTTTTCCACCAGAATATTTTTGCAAATTGTTATCCTATCCCTTCAGTTAGGGGGAGGTCTTGGCTTCATGAAAAAAGCACTTCCCATATTATGAAATAATAGTAGCACTTCTACTCGTAACTTTTAATTAGAAGGTGCAGTTCCCACCCACAGCAAATAGCTCAGTACCACAGGAAAACCAAAGGGCAGTCATTTGGACAGGGTCTGCTGGGAATCCTCCCACCACTTTGTTCTCCTCCAATAATTCAGTCATCATAAAACCAGGTATGAGGCCATTCATCACCAGGATGGACTCGCTTACATCTTCTTTAAAGTTCAAAGCAGTCAGAACTAACAGAGAATGTGGAGTTGTTTTTTTTTTTTCAACAAGGTGTTGGAAGGGTTATATGGGGTCTGGCAATTTATTTCTGATGGCAGGGGGAGGAGGGCTTCACCTGGAACACAGGAAACTCTTGGAGTCACTCCCAGGGTGGTGAAAGCACGGAGCTGAGCCTCCCCCACCTCTGGGTTACACTCCAGCAGGAGGTTTGGGCAGTTACCCCAGGATAAATATCATAACAATGCTTTGCTGATATTCCAAACCATGAGCAGCATTTGTAATCACATGGAATAGAGATAGGTTAAAGCATAATGCAATAGAAACACTTTCTCTCCTGACTAGAGAAATTTTAAGTTGCGACCATAAGAAATGACCTTTCCTTTCAACTTGATACCCCCACAAAATAATGATTTTTTTTAATCTACCTCCTTTCCAATAAAGGTATAAGTTGTAAAGAAACAAAAGCCACTCTCTAAGCACAACTTATGTGAGTCCATACAAAGCTTTCATTAAAATACTCCACAGCTGTGAAGCTGCAGAGCTCATGCTGACTGGTGTTACTTCATGGGGCCTCTCGTGCACTGTAATCTGTACACTCTCCTGTCTCTGATAAAAAAACTTTAAGCTTTCTGAAGGAAGAAGTTCTTTTTTTGGTCTCTCTTTGAAGCTCCTTAGAACACAAGGTCTGTGACTGGAGCTCCAAATACTACAATAATATAAATAAAGCCACAGCTGTTAGCAGGAAACCTCTTCTCTTCCAGCATCTCCCAGACACTGTAAATGAGCTGATTCAGCTGAACTTCAACAAGTTCAAATTGTGCTGGGAGCGAGGTTTAACACAAAACCAGATATGTCCACTCTGCTTGTATCTTAGTACCACTTGCAATGCCCAAGTCTTGGCTTTCTGAGAGCATCTTCCAACAAATGTAATAGATATGACAGCAAATGGAATCCCATCCTTGGATTTCAACCCCCAGGGAAGCACAAGAAATGCAAAACACTCACCCTGCTGGAAATGCATGAGTGATACCAGAGCCATGATAGCTATAAGGCTGTAAGAAACCTGCCCAAAGCCATTTGATAAAGGATATAAACTAAGCAAACAATAGGAATGTGAAATAGGAATTAAATTTTAGGAAGCAATGCAATTTATTTGGAAAAGCATTCTCCAGTGATGAGATGAATCACTGGAGAATATTTTACCTACAAATAAATAGAGAGGCGATAAATTTGCAAATACTGGTCTCTGCAGACTTATCCCTGACAGTGGAGCTTACAGCAGGGAATCTAATCAGCTGGTGTAAACAGAGATACTGGAATTCATCCATTAAAATTCAGGAAGCTACTATGCAGAGCTAGGTATGGAAAAAAGAAACAAAAACAAAAAGAAGAAATCAAAAGCTTAGGGAATAATTTCATTGGCTTCATTTGGGTTTGGATTCATGAACATTCATATTCAACTGCAATGAGTACTTTGCATTCTGTTATGTAGGTTGTATATCTTTTTTAAGCTGTTCTCAGCCATCACTAGAGGCTTTTTTCCTTTGAGTGCAGAATCCCTCACACCCATTTGAAAGCCAAGCAAGTCCTACAAGAAGCTGAGACATCCACGAGACCTGAGGGCTCTGTTGCTTCTCTCTGACATTTTCCCTGTTAAATTTCTCTGCCTTGTTCCACTTCCCCAGTCCGGATACCACTAAAGGCACAAGGTTTAAATTAAAAGAAACCAAGAAATTGTCTTCTCACACTCTTCCACCCTCCTGCAGCACCACCAACCCCCCTTGCACTGGCAGAGCTCTGCCCAAGCCCAGCTCACCCAGCTGAGCTCTTGCTCCTGGGGCCAGCAAAGGATTTTTCCACATTGCATTGTATTTCTAAACATGGACCACCTTGCTCCTGCAGTTCAGGAGCTGAACCTTTAAAATCAATCAATCAATCTGGTAACAAATAAAACTGGCAGGGATTTGTGCTGTTGGCATGCAGGAGGGGCAGGGAAATCAGCATCAGCTCCTGGTGCAGCCCTTCAGGCACAAGCTTTAAGCCTGTGGTTAATGCCTCATCCTTCAGAAGGTTTTAGGCTTCCAGACATGGGCAGGCTCTGTGTGTCCTGCTCCAGGAGCACCTGCCCCTCAGTTGATGCCTTAAATGGCTCCCTAGAAACAGAGACCAGACAGGAATAAAGGAAAAAAAGGTGGTATTTATTTGAAAGGCCTTCAGGTGCACACTTCGGGGTCCAGAGGTCTTGTTTCAGTGGATCTCAAAAATGGATGCTCCAGATCTCGAGTGCTTCACACTTTTATATCAACATCAATTCCCCAAGCAGAACCCAGCCAGTGATGTGATTTCCCCCAAGCTTGCCCCTCTCTTCCCAAGATGAAGGTTTACAGTTCTTGTTCTGGGTGTCCTTGAAGAGCAAGTTAGAGGTTATGTCTTTCTTAGCACAGAGAACAGCAAGCTGTTAACAAGCTACAGGAAACTTCAGTTACACTAGCAGTACAGGATTAGAAAAACATAAAAGTTAAAACCTAAGGCATCATTGTAAGTACCAGGTTTCATGCACAGTCACTCTCTGGGTCTCTGCTTCTCTCCAGCACCTCTCAGCGAGGGCATCCCTGCAGAAATGATGTGGCCCTATTTTCTAGGGCCCTTCCACAAACGACTCATGTTCACAGATAGAAATCAGAAGGCTTTTATTTATAGATAGATATTATGAAAAAGAAAGAGAGAGAGCATTCTCTTTTCAGCCAGGTTCAGCTGGAGGGATCGTCTGTGCCTGACTGTGTCTGTCTCTGTGCAGCACAGTCCGAAGGAATGCACAACAAGATAGAGAGAAAACATCTTATTGGTCAAGGAAAATATATTTACATTTTTTTAATCAAGGTTTTTTCCTGAGAAGTTACAGAACTTCTCTTAGAAATGGGTTTAAATATTTAATTGAAGGCAAGTTAAAAAGAACTTGCATTTTTTGAGCTTTTCTTTGAAATTTCTTAAAAACCCACTGACAAGTTAGTACCACACATCTCAGCTCCTCACCTATTGACCAGCCCCTGAGACACCCACAGGAATGGCCAAGCTCAGAAAAAAAAACATCTTAATGTCTCAGGAATGAACAAGGCAATAAAAAGAGCTGAAAACAAAGCAAGCCCTATGGGAATAGTTAGAGCAGGGCAAAATACCCTGCTCTGCGCTGAGGAAAATCACATTAATGTCTCTTGTATGAGCCTCTCAGTCCTGGAAAGCAGAGCTGGCTGGGCTCAGGTCATGTCCCACCATCTCGAGGGGGCCCCACCAGCAGTGAGGGTTATTTCTGCAGGGATGGGGCACTTTTAAGACAACTCCATCCCCCTGCATTGCCCCAGAGAGAGAACAAATTTAGGCTTTAGTCAACTCAGTCTGTGCCGACAAGAAACCACCACAGAAAATGGTTTGATTTCTCACCCTGACTGATACAAGTCCCATCAGCTCCTTGGCCTGGGCTCAGTATCCCCTATGCAAGGAAAATAGGCTGCAATCTGCAGGAAAGGTGATTTGGGGGCACATGCCAGACACAGCAGGACTCTGCTTCCCAGCCTGCAGCATCCTGGAGGCTCCAGGGTCACAGCCCCATCCCCTGGCAAGGGTTTGTTCCCTCCAACCTCTGCTTCTTGCTGCAACTTACTCTGCAAGAATACAAATGGTTTCATTAGCCAAAGCACCATGGGTTCTGCTGCTCCTCCTCTGCAGTCGTTCCTCCCTCAGCAGGAGCTGCACAGATGAGTTTGTTCTGGCAGGGGCAGCGCCCGAGGCTGCTCCACACCAGCACCGAGGGCTTGTGAATAACCAGAATTATACAACTTTGACAAATGCATCACCAAGGCCAAGGATTCAGGGAAGTGGAAAACTGCCTGACCAAAAGAAGCCCTGTGGATATCTGAAAGAAAGGAGATTTGGATGAGATTTAAGGAAGAAATTGCTTAGAATGAAGGTGGGGAGCACAGAGAAGCTGTGGCTGCCCCTGGATCCCTGGCAGTGTCCAAGGCCAGGCTGGACATTGGGGCTGGGAGCAGCCTGGTAATGCCAGAATGATTTTTTGCTCTTTCTTTTTTCTTTTTTCTCTTTCTTTATATTTTGCTCTTTCTTTTATACCCCTCTTAGATACTCTTTTATAGTTTGATGTATTCTCAGTGCTTTTAGCCCCACACTTGTAACTCCCCAAGGCTGAGAACTCAGCTCAGCCCCACGGCACCGTTAAACCAGGAGAGCAAACATCCTGGGAGCCCCAGACACCAAGGGCCTCTCCAGAACACATTTGGGAACCTCAGCCAGGCCCAGCCAGGGGGAAGGTTCCTCACAACGAGGGCTTCACTCCAGCCTCTCACTGGGGGATCTTTGATAGATGTGCTAATTAGCAAGGCCTGTAATTGTGTGTATTTCAGTGTGAGGTGTGCATGCATTTCAGGGCATTCCACCTGGACCAAGTGCTGCACCCAAGGATCCTGAAATAAATTCCCGAGTTAAAAACCCCTTTTCCCCATAAACTGTGTTTTTGTTTTGATTTCCAGGGAAAGGCAACACTGGGACTGGTGGGTGCCACTGGAAGGTGGCACTGCATGGGCTTTAAGGTCCCTTCCAACCCAAACCATCCTGGGATTGGAACCAGTCCCCCAAACCCTTGTCCCTCCTTGCTCCCTGCTCAGGATCCCACATCTCCCCAATGGTGAAATTTCACCTGCCACCACTCTTAGTGCACAGATTTATGATTTTTAATGATAAGGTGGTAGCATAATAGGAGCCGTTCCTTGCTAGCCATAAACTTATTTCTCTTCTAGGGGTGCTCAGGGTTGTCCTGATTTATTTCAGAGACCAGAGCCCCATTGACTGCCAGACAAATGAACTTCCTCAGAGTTGAAGCATGACAGCACAGAAAGCTCAGAGAAAAAAACAAAAGAAATGCTATTACATTTGTAAAAATGAATAAAATTAGATCACGAAAATGTGGAGCAGTAATAATGCATGGAGTTCAAGAAAATATACAGAATAAATGAAAAAATAATTCTCTTGTATCCAAACACTGCTACAACATCAAGGTTGTGTCTGTGGAGAATACAATCTAATTCACCTGCTTTCATTCTTGTGATCTTTCACATTTCAAAAGAAAACAACAGATGAAAAATTCAATACTGCATTTACTCTATAAAAGTGAAGAAAAGGTCATTTATTGGCCTTTTTCATTATTAATCTCTGTCTAGGCTTCTATTTTAAATACAAAGAATCTTTGCAACAGCCATTTATGTTCAAGGCCTCGAAGTTGTTTTACAAGTGGTCTCAAATACATCTGCTAAGTTGAAATAAATCTCATCCTTTCAAATTAATCATGCTTGTTTCAGCTTTTTGCAAGAAGAAAAAAACCCAAAAAGACAAAAGAACACTATCATAACACAAAGCAGCCTTTCCAGAACTCGAGTTGAACTGAGGCAAATGCGATGGCAAATCAATACTGAATCCAACAGAAAGAGAAATTCAGGCACTGAGCTCCTATTCTAGAGCTTTTGAAAAACTTCATTATCAACTATTTCAATTTGTATTTATTGAATTAAGACTTTTAACACGAATAAAATGTTACTGTAATTAACAGAAATGTCTCTCACTACCACAAAATGTTTGGATCAAACGATGCATTAGGATACAAAAATAAATTAGAAAAAAAATTAAAAACAAACCACGCGGACTTTCAAACCTGAAACTTTGCTTCCCTTTCCCTCCAGCCCCATCCACCAAGTTCAAACCTTTACCCCACCTCTGCAGCCCGGGGAGCACAACCCTGTTTTCATCCCTTGGTGCTTCCTTCCTGCTGAGAGGATTGAAGTCAACCCAGCTGAGGGAAGGCACTCACAACAGGGAGCTTCCTTACGTGTCAGCACAGCCTCGCCAGCCAGAAAAACCTCATAGAACTGCTCTGAAATCCCTGCATGTGATGGGAAATCCCTCTGCCCCCAGGGGTGGATTGTCAGGGTGCTGGGGACCCCCCTGGCTCCTGACCTGGCTGTCTTCCTTATTTCAATGTCCCATGTCCCTAAAAAATGAAACAAAACTTCTTTCTGCTCTTTCAAGGTTTGTTTATTTTCTCTTATCAAAGTTTCAGAGGCACAGGCTGTGCTGTGGCCTCCAAGATCACAAGGGCAGAATGCAATGGCTACCCAGAACAGGTAGCTTTTATATCTATTATTGACCCGTTAGGAAGTTTTACATATTTTATTTTGTTCCCAAAACCAGTGAATATCAATTTCATTGATATGTCACTTCTACACTAAATTCCCTCCACCAAGTAACACACCACAGGAACTTGTGTCAGAGAACAAAGGAAGAGAAGGAGAAGAAAGAAGGAGAAGAAGCCAACACCCTGAAATCTCCATGTTGCCTCTATATAATACATGGAGCAAAATCCAAACCTACAGCTAAACTCTCTGTGCTGCACTAAACAAAAATCTCTTCACCTCTCTGGTGCATTCAAGTTCTCTCAAAAGTGAAGGGAGCTTCTCCCACAAGCTTAGTTCACAGGCTAAGCTATTTTTTGAGGAGCTCTGGGGATAAAAGGACCTCCAGAGGGACAGAAGAAGCTCTCAACCTTTCCTGGACTCCAACAGTGGATGCTCAGTACCTTAAGATGTGTCACACAGCTCCAAGGGTTGTGGTGAAATCCAGTTACAGAGGGAACAACCTTACGTGGGGAATGGGGAGGCAATCACCCTGATTACAAATTGTCCTGATACTGGGGCAAATTTAGGGAGAAAACCTGAAATGAAAGAGGGAGACCAAGACAGAGAGGTCAGCAGCAGTGGAAATAAAAGTCCCCCATCCTGTACAAATAATTCAGAAGGAAGATTTAGTTTCTAAAGCAGCAATTTACGTGGATGCATTGAAAGGCACTCACCCAGCCTCAGATCTGGCTTTTGTTTTAAAGAACCTGCCCAGAGGTTTGCAGGAATATGATTCATCACAACATTGCCACTGCTGAAATAATTCCTTGTGTAATTCTGCCAAGCCCAACCATAAATCTACAAACCACACAGCTCGTGTATCCATATATTCCAAAATAAAACAAATTTTAAAAGAAACTCTGGACTTCTAGGAGCTGGTTCAATAAAATACTCCTTATTTTTTGGATCAGAGAGCAGCCATACAGCAACCAGCTGAATATTTGTAGGGGTTTATATGAGTTTTTGCATGGGATTCACATTTATATCCAACTGAACTTTTTTCTTCAGGCTTCCTGAAGACAAAACCAAGGCTCAGTCTTGCATTGACACCCATTAAAGAGTGGGATCTGAAGGATGTGCCAAGTTGCTCTGAGTTGAATGAAACTTTGTGGATGTTTTCTTTTACTTTCACAAATCCCACGTGCAGAGAGTAGTTAATTCTCATTCAGCTCTTCCTTACACCAGTATGTTCTTGGGTAATGAAGGACCAACATGAAAGAAAAAAGTTAATAAATGCTTGTCAGAGTCAGTTTAAAGGAGACAATGCCTGTTTTTCTCTGGCTCTGGAACAAAAATTAACACCAACTAAAAAACAAAACAGGGAAGTTTATCCTCACTCTGTTAAGGAGCTAAAGAAAGTGAGAGCTGATCAGTAACAGCTCTGTGGCTCACCTACACCCAAATAAATATTTACATTCAAAACATCTGGGTTATGATAACACTCAATGCTCACCTTCACGGAAAATTTCCTGAGGTTGTAAAGGAAGGCCAACACTATAAAGAATTTCCATCAGTGAAAATTTTGACTTTGACTTTCACAAGCATAAGATTCCATTCTAAAACACTCAATAAAGCCACTCCAAGACCATTTCCAGAATTGTAACTTCTGGAGCTGTCACAGGGTGTAAGAAATCCCTGGGCACAGAAGGCAGTCAGATACTTCTGAGGACACTGATATTATTTTCCTCTTAAAATAACTTATTCAAAGTAAGTGGAGAAATCCACAACATAGAACACAGAGCACTTTAGATAAGGAGTCAAAATCTTGCCCTTTCAGAAATTAAAAGTCTGGTTTGGGTCTGCCTATCTTGTCAGGTAATTTGCTCAGCCAGATAAAATCTGCTGTAGATATGGTTTTTTTGCTCATTGCCTTTCTAGGAAATCAATCCTTGTAATAGTACATAAAACCTAATCATTACCCAGATGAGGCCCTACTTATCAGGTCATTTGATGACATGCTGCCTAAACGAATCTCATTTATAAAGTCTTGTCTTCTCTTCTCAATGCCAAGATTCATGACTACCACACCTCGGTGTGCAGCATCCATAATTAGCACAAGCCCCTACACCAAAACAATTCCTACACAAACTGAGCAGCAGGGACATGCACCTTGTGCAATTGGAGCACACATCAGGAATGAAATTGGTGTTGTTTTGCTGCTATTATCGACTCAATGGCAATAAACTCAGACATTTTTACGATACAAGGGCATTAATGGCAAAAAGTCATCGCCTTTCATCATCGCCTCTTCAGGGCAGGACCTTCCTCAAGGACAATAATATCAAATACCAATCAGGGATGAACTCACAAGCAGTAATTTCCTGTTCACAAATTGCCCATGCTCAGGGTGCCACAGTCTCAGTGGGACTCATCATTCAAAATATTTCATTATTTCAGCAACAATGGCTTTTGATCCACTGATAATTTCCAAATTACAAATGCTCATAGTCCAGGTCTGTTCTATGTTTGTAAGAGCTCAAAAATGATAACACACATGTAGAACTTTGAATACAATGGGACAGAATCTTCCAACCTTCCTACATCCTGAATTAGGTGTGAGTATAAGTGATTCTAATTCCTTACACAGCCCCACTTACACAAACCCTAATTGAACACTTTTCCTGGAAAGGTTTGGGTACGAATTCCTTTTTACCAAGGAAAAGGCATTCACAGGATTCCAACCTCTAAGTGGTTTATGGCAGATGGTGCCTCTCCTTTCCCTGTCCAGTTGTGCAGAACTAACCTACAGTACATCCTTGCCTTTACAAAACCAGTTATTCTTTATCCTGGGGACAAAATCTCACTTCTAGAAAACCAAACCTGTTATCAACAAACTCTTCACATCAGCAGACATTGCCATGCATGTCTTGTCTTAGATTTGTCATCAAGATGAAGCATCTCTGATATATATTCCTGAGGGGAGTCTTTCTATCCTTATTTTAATGCCTTTTAGCATCACCTTTAGAGATGCAGAGAAGATGATATTTACTCAGCCATTTCACCTTTCCCCTCCACTGCTGTGAGTGGCTCCGATAAATACTGTTACTTTCAAGATTTAATTTTGAGCCACTCCTTCCCTAACAAAAATGTTAATGTCATCATCTACCCCAGGGAGAACATTTTTGCAACAATATTATCTCTTTCTTTTCCAAGACAGAAAGGCTGCTCGCACGTTGACAGCAAATTTTTGTTTAGTGTTTTATTATGCACAATGGAAAAATATTAAATAGATCAATAGGAAAATGAAGCTGTTGCAAGTTGATCTCCACAGAGTGACGGAAAAATGCTGGGGAAAGAAGAATTATGAGGAAAAAGGAAAATTAAATTTACACATTGGAGATAATAAGGCATGTCGCTTACCCTCAGTGGCTCCTCTAATCTGGCTTCACTTAATTGCATTCTCTGTAAAGACATATTGTTTCATTTCTTCCCCCGATGGATCTTTTTTTGTTGGGGGAGGATGTCATGTAATTACTAGCTCCCAGCATTATCTCCACTTTTATTATAAAATGTCATGATTCTGAAAAGGAAAATTTCATGCACTATATAATGTCAATCATCTGTCTTTATGAGATGGAACAGCATTCACTTTGTTCAGAATGGGTTTTAAGGGGGGAAATAGCCTTTCATGTGTGGTCATTTTTTAAAAGCTATATTCCAATCTGCTTAGCATAAGAGCACAGCCCCAGCGCTGATCACCCACTTGAAAGGAGATTTGTGTGTGTCAATAACAGCTTTTAAGTCTGGATGTCCAGAAAAAGTCACGCCGATGAAGAAACAGGAGAGCAAATTTTAACATTTCCCTGGAACTTCAAAGCTCTGTTTTCATTTGAGAATCTTTGTGATTCAAATCAAAGCCACTGCTGCTGTGCACCATCTGAATTTTACTTTTGAAACTGTGACACTTCCTTCCATCGTTATTTCACTTGCCAAAGGAATTCCAAACAGGAAGTGAGCGCCTGTTCACAGCTCTGTAACCTCTCAACCTCCAAACCAGCCAAAACTTAAAATTCTGGGGGTTGATCTCTTCTCCCAGTTGAAAACTGACAGGATGAGGAGGTGGCCTCAAGTTGTGCCAGGGAGGTTTAGATTGGATATTAGCGAAAATTCCTTCACTGAAAGGGTGGTTGTCATGCACAAAGTTCCTGTGCCTTTTTTTCCTGTTTATCTTGTTGTTTACCCACCCAGTTCTCGTTATCCACCTTGTTAATTACACTTACTGTCCCTGTTAATCGCTGTCATTAAGTGCCCCACCTGTTTTACTCCGTGTTGTGTCATTTTTGTTAAATGCACTGCTGCTTTTGTAATATGCACCCTGTTATCTCATTTTTGTTAGCTATCCTCAGTGTTAAACCCCTTATTTCCCCTGCTGCTTACCTGTTTATGTATGCCAGCTTGGTTTTGGTACCTTCTCCCCTCGAGGGAGCTCCCCCTCCTACACTGCTCCGAGTAATGGCGCCTGAGGGGAAGTGACGTCATTCGCATGCAAATTAGAGAGACTGGTGCCGACAAGCTGTAATTAACCCCTAGAATCCACGAGCCAACGCCTAATTAAGAGATTTAATTACACCTTCAGACCGGCAACAAGCAAAGCCATCACTTGACCCCGGTGTTTGGGTTTTGAAGTTGCGCCAACATGAGAATGACACCTCTAGACAACCGAGCCGAAAGAGAGGAATTCCTTGGAGTCCCCTGAGGTGAGAAACCCCAGCTCAGCCCAACACTGACAGAACAAAAGAGAGGAATCCCTTGTAGTCCCTGAGGTGGGGAACCCCAGCTGGGCCCAACACTGACAGAACAAAAGAGAGGAATCCCTTGGAGTCCCTGAGGTGAAAAGCCCCAGCTCGGCCCAACACTGACAGAACAAAAGAGAGGAATCCCTTGGAGTCCCTGAGGTGAGAAGCTCCAGCTCAGCCCAACACTGACATAACCAAAAGAGAGGAATTCCTTGGAGTCCCCCGAGGTGGGGAGCCCCAGCTTGGCCCAACACTGACATAACCATAAAGAAAGGAATTCCTTGGAGTCCCCCGAGGTGGGGAGCCCCAGCTCGGCCCAACACTGACAAAACTGCACGAGACCTCCTCCTCCTCTGCGCTGGACCAAGGGAGCAGTGGCGGAAGGCACGACCCCACAGTCCCCCTCCCAAAGCTGATTCAATAAAGGCTTTCAAGAAAGGAGTCTTCTCCTTGCCCTTTTTGTTTATTTTAGTGGTCAGGCGTTGGAACAGCTGCCCAGGGAAGTTGTGGAGTCACAATTCCACAAAACACATGTGGATGCAGCATTTGGGTGAGCGCAGTGGTGCTGGGGTCATGGTTGGACTCAACGTTATCTTGGAGATCTTCTCCAGCCTTAACTCCGTGATCCCATAATCCTATGTTCAGAGGGCATTTTCCATGACAGGACACTTCTATTTATTCAAGGGGCAGCAGCGTTGACCTCCTCACGCGGGGCTGGGCTGCAGTCAAGAGCTCTCCACCGTTCAGTAAATATTTCTGGGAATGCTGTTTGGCTTTAGACAGTCTGATCCTGTGATCTGAACTCAGCAAAGTCCCACTGAGGCCATGGCATTTTGTAACAAAAATGCATCAGCCACTGGGAATTTCACGTTTTTGCATCGACTGAAACGGGCCCTGAAATGTCACTGCAAAGACAGAAACGTCCCAGGGCAAAACAGGAGAGCAAAAAGATCGTGGATCTGAACAACTGATGTCACAGCAGAAATACTTTGGTCTCAACTCTACAGCCCTTTAAACTGGATAAAATCACCACAATGTAATGAAGGGAATGGAATAGCCAAATCTTCATTAGAATTTCAGGGATTTTCTCGAATATTTAAATATATATATATTCATAACAGCTTTAATTATTTATCTCCTAAATCTATGCTTGCCACATACTTACAAATGCATATTTTGCATAATTTATATTATTTCCTGTAAATTTATTACATTTGTTCGAATTAATTTACCTGTATTATTTAAATAGATTTCTGAATGTATTTGCTGAGGAGCAGTCTGCAGAGCCCACAACACCCACTGCAAACTAAAGCAAACTGATTTTGACTAAAATTCTGCTGCAGTTCCTGTTACATTCCTGTAACAAAACTTTAATAAATTTTTCTATTCACAAGTTCTTCCAGGCCTGCACTATCATAGACTGAACCAGTGAATTTCAATTTTTAACCACTTTCTTATCAACAAAGTTGTATAAAGGTTATTAAATTATTCCTTATAAGCACATTGTTTGTTTATCTAAATGTTTCTGCTGATCTACAGCAATGTTCAAAGAGTTTTAGAATAACCAGTATCCTTTTATAGATGGATATGCAAATGGGAGGGACACGGAGTCACTCAGCCCTGTAAGAGCATCTGTTTAAGTACAAGAATTGACTTTTGTTTCAGTCAAGACAGATATTACTCTTCTGTCAGAGGTCAGGAGGAGGAAAAAGAGGAAGAAGGAGAAAAAAGGAGGAGAAGGAAGAAGGAGAAAAAAGGAGGGAAAAGAAGAAGGAGAAAGAAGGAGAAAGAAGGAGAAAGAAGGAGAAAGAAGGAGAAAGAAGGAGAAAGAAGGAGAAAGAAGGAGAAAGAAGAAAGGAGGAAGAAGCAGGAGAAGGAGGAAGGAGGAGGAAAAGGAGAAAGAAAAGGAGAAAGAAGAAAAAAAAGGAGGAAGGAGAAAGAAAAGGAGACAGAAAAGAAGGAGACAGAAAAGGAGGAAGAAAAGGTGAAAGAAGAAAAGGAGGAAAAAGAAGGAAGAAGGAGAAGAATCCAAGTTAACTCCATGGGATGAGAGTAGTATTTTGGTTTCTTTTAAGAAAACTCTCACTGCAGACACAAGACACAGATTATGTACCTCAGTAATAAATCAGCTCCAGATCAGCACTAAAGGAGTCTCTGGCCTATTGCAGGAGAATTTGGCAACTTGCAGCCATCAAATATGAGTTTATTCCCCTGAAAATCCTTCCCCCTGACTGTGGAGGGAGAGGGCATTTTGCTTGCCAGTGATAACTTAACTGGTGCAGGGTTAATCTTCTGTTATCAGAGCCTCCTTCCAGGGCAGGAAGCAGAACACCTGAATTCATTGTGCCAGGACAGGCCACAGCACAATGCTATTTTCCAGTGAGTGTTGCCATTGTCAGCACGAGGTAACACAGCACCCACAGGTCTTTATGGCCAAAAAAATCCTGTTTGGATTGGGTTGTTTATCTGCATCCAAGAAATCACAAACTCGTGTCTTCTCCAAAAGCATCAGTGCCAAGGGAATTAATTTGGTTTTCCCAAAACATTATAGAAGGGACATCTGAGGTACACAAGGTGTTAGCCTGGTCACATCTTTTCCTTTTTACTTTTTATAAATATTATCCACTGGACTCTTGACCTCTCAATTCCTGTGCAGTGTCTGCAACTCTGTAAACATCACTGCAATAGTTTATACAGTTCTGTCACTGCTAAAATAACTCTAAACTAGGTTTTAATCACTTGTGGTTAGGACATGATTTTTTAACGAGTTTTTTTGATTACATAAAAAAGGAGTTCTGTTACTTGAAGCACTCATTCTCTTGCAGATTTATGGCACATTTAATTAGTCATTTGGAGAGCAGATCACTGCATTCACTGAGGATCAATATATAGCAACTGACAGCAAGCTGGTGAGGAAATATGGTTGGGTTTATCAGGGCAGACAAAGCTCAAATTTAAACTGAGAGGGTGCAGATGGGAAACACGGAAACATGATCTGCCCCCAGGCACCTGCTGCTGCTGGCTCGAGGTGAGGCCACCTGTCCAGCCCAGCAGCAGGAACTGGGGGTGCTGGGGGATCCAGCCTGGCCAAGCAGGAACCACACGGTCCCAAGGGGCACTTTGGCTCTGCTATCCCTCTCTGTCCCCCCAGAAATGGGGAGCAGCTCTTCCAAAATCTCACCTGTACCAAGAGGATGATGAGCCTCCATTTCCCTTCCTCTACAGCCACCTGCATATTTGGATTTCGGGTGCTGCACTCCTGGTGACACCTGAGCTGAGACCACACAGACCTTATAGCCACAATCACCATCATCAAAACAAAGCAGCTGCTCTATAAAACACCTCGTATTTTTGAGTATTAGCCTGGATTATCCAAATATAAAGTATAACTAGAAAAAAAAAATCTCTCAGCAGAGTATTCTCCTTCCAACTGCCTAGAATTCCTTATGCTGCACAAGAAACAAAAGCAAAGTTTAACACCAGATAAACTTGTTTATTAATGCATCTGTGGGAAGGGTTTTATTAAGGGGCCAGAAGTTAAATTGCATTCTAATGGGTAATAATAAAGCAATACACTGCAGTTTCTGGTAATACAGTCCTAGATTCAGACACAAAGCTAAGGTAACCTTCCAATTCTCTTCTTTCATTTGAGAGGCTACTGAGAACACCAGAGAATAAAAGACACTGTTGTTAGTTGTCATACTGTGTCTATAATTACTTACTTTGTTCCTGAAGCCATCAGCATGATAAATTTGCAGTTTTCCCCCATCTGCCAGGAGTAGTAATGTGCAATACATTTAACAACTGAATTTGCATATAGAAAGTATCATTGACCTTTGAATTTAAAAGGACAAAGATTTACAAGGACACCCTTTTGAAGCAAAGTGCTTAGTTTAGGGAAGATGAACCAGCACGAGAGGAATAAAACACCCGAGCTGCTGCACGGAGGAGAAGTTGCAGATTTTACAAGGAAGACATTTGAAATGCCTGTGAAACAGCTCCCTCATGAGCAGCCACATAATAAAGGAAACAACTGTCAAGCAGAAGGAAAACACTGGGGCAGGATTTGGAGCGCGTTCGGCATCAGGGAAATCGGCGCAGGTGACTTCGCCGGGAGCCACCTCCGGAGCTGTGACAGGGAAATGCAGGGTGACAGCCCCTGCTCTGCCTTCCAGGGTTTATTTACCAGGGAGAGCCTGGCTCTGCTCCCACACAGGACCTGCAGCCATGCAGGGAAACAGGGATTCCCAGCAGTGCTTCCTTCCCCTGGCAGCTGGTCCTGCTGCTGCCGGGGCTGCACGTGCCTGGTTCGCAGCAGACTTGCACCCAGGCAGGGCAGAGAACTGGCAAAGCAAGGCCCTGGCAGCAGGCTCGATAAAAATAATGTGAAATTGCGTTTATAGAGAAAAGAGAGAAAACAGAGTCTTTTTTTTCCCCAGTCCTGAGCAGTGCCAGGGCCTGGGGAAGCCCTTTCCCCATTCTGCCTATTGCTGTCTGGAACCACAGGCAGGGGCAGCTCTCCCCACTCCAGGTCAGCCCAGGCACAGGCTGCAAATCCCATCCCAGTACTTCCAGAGGGTTTTCAGAAGGATTTCTCAAGTGTCTTTTTTCCTTACTGTCAATAGCTCTTCCAAATAACCCATGTGAAGAAATTGCTACAGTTCAGTTTACCATATCATCAATGAATTATTCATAAATTCCACTTTATCCCATAAAAATTTAAAGTATTAGTCCACAACACAATCATAAATATGATTAACACAGACCACACATCCCTTGACTGCCACAATACAATATTTTCACAATAAACTGTGATGATCCAAGATAAAATGACAGTAGAAAGTTAAAAGTCTTAAGAGTTGAAGAACTGTTGAATTCTGAATTTCTTAGAGCATGTTTTCTTGGTCATTCTTAAAAGAGTTTGCCCAAACTTGTTACTCCATCCCCTCTCTGCTCTCCCTGGAGCACTGTGGGGCTTCAAAGTACCCAGATTTATTTGTTCACCCTGTTTACACCAACAAAGGAAAGAATCAAAGCACGGTTTTCTGACAATATATTCCCTTGTGACTCAAACTGCATGTGTGGGGTTTAGCGTGTACTTTAATAGTGAGTCAGCAGCCTGGGGAGAAGCATTAGCTGCATTCTAAATCAGGCAGGGGTGGAAGATAACAAGAAAAGCAAGGAGTGACTCCCATCAACTCTGAGACTGTTTCTATAACACTGCAGATAAAGGGTATTGCCATGGTTTCATTTCCAGTTGTGACAAACTGACCGAGAAAGAGCGTTTCCTATGAAAGGGCAAAGAACTAGAATAAAAAAAGAAAAAAGAGATGGGGGGAAAAGTTGTTTTTTTTAAAAAAGAAAAGAGAACCTGAGAAGAGCAGAATGAGTAACAAGAAGGACTTGCTGTCTTCTCTCCAGCACTAAAAGAGTTGCTGCAACAAAACAGTTCCTGTAAAGAAAACACAGAGTCAAGAATGATCTAGAGGCACTGAGTTTGGGAAAATTCCTTTGTGTTACCTACAATTATTTTAACCCAGCCTACCTGCAAGCACCAATAGATACGGAGAGGACACCTTACCTACTACTCATGTCATGGTGGTTTTCACTTGGCTTTCCCACAAAATGACCTCGAAAGGGGTGGAGGCCGGTGGGCCTATTAACCGAGGGACCACGAGGGTCATGTGTGACAAAAACAGGGCAAGGAGCAACTCTCCTTTCAATGTCTTTATTAAAGGTCAGCTTGAGTGGGGCCCAAGGGGTTCTGTGCACGCTGCTGCTCCCAGGAACGACGCAGAGGAGGAGGAGGAGGAGGAGGAGGTCAC
>VZTN01019836.1:2184265-2287425 GCA_013400515.1 Erpornis zantholeuca | reverse complement strand
GATATGGCACAGCTGGGGCTTCCATCCTTACCAGAGTCAGTAGGAAGACCTCCTTGACTGGCTCGATGTCTAGGGTCCCTATCTCACTCCAGTTCTTTAGATGACGTCTATCATCTTAAAACCAAGAAAGAAGGTTCAGGGGTCTGTCTTATTCTTTCTTCCTCTAGGGGTGTTGTTTTAGTCTTTTGTTTGCTGGTTTGTTGTTTTAGAGCTTGCTTTCACCGACTAGTGTCTTACGTCTCATTTGCATACAAGCTCTTTATGTCATTTCCCTCCTCGTGGTTGTGGGCGCCACTTTGGGGAGCAGCAGTGGCAGTTTCCCAACAGAAAAAGGTACAAGAACAGGATTAGCTATAACAATGGGGTAACAATGGGTCACTTAAGAATGGGTCACTTAACAATGGGTCACTTAACAATGGGTCACTTAACAAGAACCATGGGGTAATGAAACAGGGGATAACATTGGAAACAATGGTATAACATTGGGACTAACTTCTCACACTATTGAGGGAAAGATTTCAAGAAGCACTCCCCAGGTGGGGGTGAGAGGAAGAGGCTTCTCCCAGGGATGTGCCTGTTCCCAGTTTCCCTGGTTGGCCTGTTGGCCTCCCTGCCCCTTTCTCCCTTATGTGTCATGGCTCTAGAATGTTCTCCCTTCCCTGCCCCCCTATTGGCCCTTGTTCCTCAGCCACCCCTTCACCCACTGGCTCCCATACCCTGGCCCCACCTGTGTCCCACACTTGTGCCCTCAGAACATTGGTCCCTGATGCTCTCTCCACCCCTACCCACCCCATATATAAACCTGGACCCTCCATTGTCCTTGTCTTCATCCTCGTCTTCATCCTTGGTTCCTGTCACGTGCGTGGCTGCAATAAACATCTCCTGGAACCCCACATGAAGATTCTTTCTGCCTCTTTGCTGTCAACCTCACTTGGAGCTGTCAGGTGTGTGTTACTTGTAGCTATCCTCTGTGTGTGTGTGTGTGTGCTGGCACCGCTTCACACAGAGACTCTTCTGGAAGGTTGAGGCACCCACCACCCACCTGCCACAACAGAAAGGAACATGAGGTTTTTACCAATATCCCCTGTTAAAGTTTCATGAATAGTTTCAGGAAAGATTTCCTAGTTTATCTATTCTTAATCCAGTGGAGCACCTACATGTTTCCTCAATTGCCCATCAGGACGTTCCTTGCATTTCCTGTGTCAGGTTTGTGGGTGAACTCTTGTGCTGATTCCCTCTTTTTTCTTACAGAAAATTCACAGGTAATTTTAAATAGACCTGAAGACTTTCCCAGTTCTAGCAACTTCTTAATCCTCATATTGAATAACTGCACCTGGTGTACATATTTATAAAAAACATATTGAAATGTACTTTTCACAAGTATTTCTCTAACGCTTCCTGCATTAGCCAACATCTGCTGTGAAGAGTGTTTTCTGGAAAGGAAACAAGCAACAACAAAAGCCACAGGAGTCTGTGACAAGACAAACAATCAGGGAGACTTGTCAGAGGCACTGGCTTAACTCAGCAAAGCCAAAGGACTGTGAAGGGATGCAGGGGCTGAGGAGGAGGTGCAGCCCCATCCTCATCTCTCAGCAGCTGCGGGGTTGGTGACTGACTGGGAGACGTGGCTTGGGCTCACACTGAACATATGGTGGAGCTGGATTCCAAGCAGCCAGAGAAACTCTGTCTCTGCACAGTAACTGTGGTCCATTTTCCCTAAATCTGCCTGCGATTGGCTCGTTAACAAAACCAAAATCAAACACCTGTGCACCGGCTATGGAGTGGTTTGAGAGCCAGCACTGCTCCATCTGCAGAGCACATCGTTAGCCAACTTCTTTTCTCTGGGTGACACACAAGGCAGATTCATCAGAGCAAACCCACAGCACCACCAAAGGAACATTTTGTGTCCCAGCCCACTGCTCCCCACTTCTTTCTTTGCCTTTTCATGCTGCCATAATGGTGATGAACAGTGATAAAATATTCATTTCTCTCCTCATCAGGTAATTCTCCAGGCCCTGAACCAGCACTCTGACCTCATCCTCTCTTCTTTATTGGCCCACCTGCCACTTTATTGGCAGATCCTTCCAGACTGCCATTCCCTCATCTGACTTCTCCTCCTGCACTACAGAGCAGGGAGAGTTTTCAGAACAATTTAAGTGCTGCTGGATTGGGTCTGCCTGAGTTGCAAGGGTGGCTCCTGTGAGGAGATGCCAGAAGCATCCTCTCCTTTCCACCCCTCCGGACCCTCCATTGTCCTTATGTCCTATCAAGTCCAATGTCCAATCCAAGTCATAATACCTTACAGTTCACTATCAGATCTTATTAGGCTGGGATTTGTGCAGGATTTTTGACTGAGGCTTTTGGAAAGCTTGGAAAGATCTCAGACAGTGCAGGTGCACAGTCTGGGCAAGAGGCAGCAGGAGGGAGGAGGCACCAAGGGTTCCCTGGGTCCTTGCAGTGAGCAGAGCACACCAGGGCCACCAGCTGCTCTGGGAAATAGCAGTCACCAGAGCCAGAGAGCTCCTTGTTGGACAGCACCACATTTCACTGGGGTTTGGATCAGTCCCCAGACCCCACTAAACACAAACCCTCCTGAGCCAGGGTCACCCACAACTGATCCAAACCCACCCAGAACCACCTGCAGGGACTGCACTGCCTGGAAGTTGTGACCCTGACCCAACATCTTTCACAGCAGCAGCTTCTGGCACGAGGCATAAGAGCTCCAGATGAACTGATCACTGCTCTGCAGGAGCCCAAACACATCCTGGCCATGCCTTCCTTGCATCTCTTCACATGGCAAGGGCTTCCCATCCAATGGAACTGTGTTGGGAAATGAGAGTGCTCAGGCACCAGTATCCACAGTACTCCAGCCAGGCATAAACTGGTTTTACCATCCTTCATTCCCAATGAGCAGACCCAAATTCAGGTGTCTTTATTGCACATTTGTTTGTCTTTCCCTTAAACCTGTTTTGATCTTGCAGCTCCTGGCCCTAGATTAGTGTGGGGTTTTCTTCCATTGGTTTCAAACTTCTCTGCAGTATCTTTCATTTGGTGAAAGTCCTCTCACCATCCCAGCCAAGACAGTGTAGAAAAGGAAGCTGAAGCAATTTCTCTCGCACTTTTCAAAGTCTTAAATGCTTGCTACCTCTCTGAATGCTAAATCAAGCCAAGCAGCAGAGCTGAGTAAGTCTGCTGCATGCTGAAGCCTTTGCCAGAAATTCACTCCTCCTCCCAAAGAGAGTTCAGTAGCATCCTCACACACCTCATCATGCAATACCTGCATCCCAAAAATACTATCCAAACTAAAGCAGACATATGGAGCTCATCCTGCATGTATAAGAGAAAAATAAATATCACTCCAGGTTTGCTAAAACCAAAAAATAAGTAGATATTCTCCTGAGAGTGTTGTTTGTTTGGTTTTTTGTTAAATTTTAAGATTACAGTTGAGTTTATCTTCTGTCCCTCACTCCAAACCTTCCAGAAAGATCTGCAGTGTCAGAGCTATGAGGCCGGAATTACTTTTGTGATTATCCTGGGATAAAATGTGCAGTTCCTTCGACTGGTATCTGAATAAAAGGCTGGTAGTTTTCTTACCTGCTCCCTCCTGTTTACAATCATTCGGTTGTTACAGCAATTTATAGTGTAAATATCAACAACCCCTATGTGGGGAAGGATGTTGTTATGGAGGTGGGACATTTTCATCTCTGTGAATAGTGATGGGTCCTGAGGCTAAAGAAGGTCACAGTTAAATGTGAAAGGCAGAATTAAAGTCCCTACTGTCTTGTATTTGCTCAATGCACCATGCAGTGAAGTCAGCAGAATTTCTTCCCACCAAGGTAGGGACCAGGTCCAAATCCTGACCTAATCACAGGGGCCTGAAACACTGAACAGCACAGACAGACAAGGCAGGACTTGCAGATTCGTCATGGAGCAGAGTCATTGACAAAAATGCAAATTCATCATAACAATTTTCTTGGAATAAGCTAAACTAAGATGATGTTACTGCTGAAAAGGGCACTCCTGACACTCCCACTCCAGTAATCCCCATCCCTTCTCCTTTGCCAGAGCATACTTACCACACAGCTTCATATTATACATATAAAAAACCATTTTATTGTTGCTTTATTACTCTATTTAAAACATTTTCCCCTTTCTGAATAGAAAGCAAACATCATTTTTTGTGCTGCAGCATCATGGTGACTCTGGGCCTGTTTCAGCTGACTATTAAACTTCCCCCTTATTTGCAGAGATCTTTCACTGCAGCACTCCAGACATGTGTGGCATGGAATAGCTCCTTAGGAAAGAGGCAGGAGGGGTAAAAACATCTACTGCCAGAACCATCAACCTCCCTGCCTCTCCCTATCCCTGTGTGCACGTGAGCCACTGTGCACCACCTGCTTCAGCTCCAGGGCAGCCATCAGGATTTCCTTCTCCACAACGTCCTTGGATGATGCTCTGAAAAAAGCTTTCATTGACTCACTCGACTTAATTGGGAGCAGAGCAAACAGAGCAGAGCCTGGGGTTTTGAGATAGCAAAAGACATTTTGTTCAAAACTGGGATTACTCCATGATAAATCCATTTGCAAGCAGATAAATGCCAGCAAAGAGACTAGAAATGGGAAGTGTCTGTTAAATAAAGCAGGTTACTGAGGGGAAAAAAAAAACAAAAGGAGATTTGGGTTTATTTTGAACAAATAAACCAGGGTTTAAAGGTTATTGCACTAAAGCAAAGGAAAAGACAAAGCAGACTGTAATCCAATTCAATGTAATAAGCAGTAAATTAAAGAGTTGGTATTCCTACAGCACATATTGATTATTGTGTTCTTGTGTAACATGTTTGGTGCTGGCAAATCTATAAGCATCTTATTACTCTTCACAGGATACAGAGCAGAGCACTCAGATTAATTTCAGGGCTCATATTTAAACTCTTCTGCCAGCCTGAGAGCTCTGGGTATAAAAGAGTAAACTCCCACTAAGCTGATTTACTCAGAGAAGCAGAGAAATGACACAAATCTAAACAAAGAGCCTCACCAGTGTTGTGCCAGGTCACCCACAGCAAACTGCAAGGAACTCAAAGGAGCAGGCCCATGGACCAACCCTGACATTTATAAAATGCAGGTGTTGTTTCTGTGTCAGAATCTGGGAAATCAACATAAACCACCAAGAATCATTGCTACTAAAGGAAACAGGACTGTCCCCTGATGATCACATCTCTACTGTCAGATGTTCAGTGTTTACTCTGGAGATGTTTTTCTCTTCCACAGCCATTCCCACCACTTCTCCCTGTGGCCACATCTCATCCAGAGAAGCAATCCAACACCCCTTCTTGGAACAGAGAGCTCTGCTTTGCTGCAGACCTGACATTTATTGCCTTTATTTTGCCCCATAGAGATGGAAAGAAATACATAATCAAATATGTATGTGCATTTCTGCTGGGTGTTTCCAGGCAGCAGCCAACTCCTGCATTATCTTTCCCTTCAGAGGGGGACATATGATGCACAGCAAAGGAATAACACAGGGAGAGAAGAACAGAATCATTCAACTTCCATCCAAAACAAAAACAGGTAGGAAAAAGAAAGCTGCCCATGAACCAGATTCTGCAGATGGTACAGGGGAAAAAAGCCATTTTTTACCTTTCTATTCCTAGGTGCTTTTCAGCAATGAGTATTAATTTCTTCTGAAATAGGGATGGGATAATTGCATGCAGTCTTTAATATTAATTGCCATGTAAGCTGTTCTAAAAGGGTTTGTTATCTCCACTCCCACACAGGTAGGCCTAGTCAAAGCCACCCTGGTGGCCGAGGTAGCACTCCCCAGTAGAAATGTATTAAATCCTTGGGCCAGCAGTGAGCTCTCTATTTGAAAAGCCTGGCTCATTGCATGGGGTCAGAGCACAATGAGCTAACACTGCTACCTGCAATTGTGGGAGCTCTTAAAAACCCTGGGATAGCACTTGAGTCAATGCATCAGCCACTTGAGTTTCTTTAGCAACCCAATCTGAATAATTCTTTCTAAATTTTAGGAGACAGAAAAATGTACTACAGAAAAAAAAACAAAAAAACAAAAAACACCAATTTTCGAGTTCTATTTTATAAACGATAAGAACTCAGAAACAATCATTCTGAAGCAACAGATTTAGGCAGATCATGGCACATATGTCAAAATATTACATTCTGTAAGATATTAGACCAGACTAGAACATAAAGTAGCTGTTAGAATTTTATTTTAAAGGAATCAGGACATGTATTTATATTTTTTATCTTAATTGGTGCTAACTACCACATTATCTTGGCAATTCTCTCTCCCCAAAGGATGCCATTGGATAGCACAGCTGGAACTGCAGCCAGAATCCTGTGGATGGAAGGGGACAACCTGCAGAGCCTAGCACATGAGAGGAGTGTAAAGGGCTGGCTGTTGCCCTAATTAGATGGGAGCAGACAGATATTCCCTGTAGCAACAGACACACCCTTTGAGACAAGAACTACAGCACAAAATCGGTGCAAAGATGCTTTACCCATCAGATATTCAGAGCTGACCCTTGAGGTGGGAGCTGAAGAAACAGCACAGGAGACAAAAGAGGCAAAGGGGACACAGGAGACAACTAAAGAGGAGGAACGAGAGAATCAGACCTCACCAACACCTACAGATGTTGGGCAAGGCACAGATGGTTTAGAGTGGCTCAGAGATCCCTTTGGAGTGCAGCCCTGCATCTCCTGGCTGCAGCTCCATGTGTTTGCTCCTCAGGTGCCCTGCTCTGCCCCAGCCCTCCCTGCACGTTGCTCTGGTGGCTGTCACCACACCAGGCAAACACTTCTGCTTCAGCAAACAAATGATCTCTGCAGAGCCTTCATCAGGTGGGAAGATGCTGTAGTTTTGAGTCACCCATCTGGCCCTCATTTGCCATCGACAGCCCCTGTGTGTTTTGAATTGCAGGCTGGCAGTGCCAAAGCTGTCAGGTGGGTTACAAACCCACAGGGCACAGCTCTCCAGGTGTCCAGGAGGTTTCCAGCACACAGAATGGAATCAGAGGCTGCTCCAAAAGTGCACCAGATTGCACTGGTGATGGATGTTCAGTGACCAGGATGTTCAACAGGAGGGGGAAGGCAACAACCAGAAAAACAGAACAAAAATATAACAAAAAAAAACCCAAACAAAACCCAAACAGAAACTCCACCATTTCTTCTCATTAAAAAAGAATGGCTGCACGGCCAAGTGACAAAATATTAAATATTTCATGTGAAGTTACAGAATGGATAAACCTGATTTGTATCAGACTGAAATACAGCAGAGAGCTTGACCTGTACAGCCAAGATTAGTCCTGGTCCAGAGAGGACAGAAGAATGGAGATGCAAGAACTTCTCCTCCCGTTCACCTCTGATTCCCTTCCCAGCCCTTCCCTGCCTGCCCAGGCTCCATTTTTACACTCCAGGACTGCCACATCTGAGGCCATTTCTTGCTCATAAAGCAACACTTTATGCCTTATTTCAAGTACTACCTGGAATTTCAGTATTAAATACTGAAAATGGGAAAGTCCAGAGATGTAATCTCAGCTGTCAGTGGTGATGAACAATGTCTAAAAATTATCCTAAAAACCCTCTGCCCCTTGGAAAATTCTTTCCTGGATGGTATCTCCTGTCAGATTTACCTAGCAGTTTTCTATGAATCAACTGCTCCTAAAGAATTTTATCCATCAACAAAAAGGATTACAAGAACCATTAAGTTTCTGTTAGCACTACTTGAGAAACAAAGAATTTGGAGGCTTTTATCCTAAGACAAGCAGCACTGAGGGTTTTGTTTCTTTTAAATAAATTTTTGGAAAAAGAGCTAAGAAAATTGGTAAGAAACAATCTTTGTTGAGGAAAAATTGTTTAAAAAGGCAATTTAAATTGCTTTTTAATAATATCTTGGTTAAAATTCTGAACAACGAGATCCACTATAGTTAAAAACTGCATTAAAATGTCACGTGAGGATATTACTCATGAGGATATTGGGGAGAAAAGTAACATTTTACACTCCCTCTCAAACCAATTTCACAATGGAACATTAACTGTGATAGGACAAGTATCTCTGTAATAATTGAATAAAACAGTCATTAAGAACCTAATTTCTTGTGTAGCCTGTAAGATTTTGAATTTTTAACTAAATGAGGAATCAATGTTGAGCTAAATTGTGAGAAAAATTATTTGATGTTGCTGCACTAGACTCATTAAAAGATAAACTCACAAATTAATTTCAGTTCCTATGCTAACGGGTTCAGAGATACATCCTCAACCACGAGGTAAGTAAAAATATCAATTGAGTTGGTATTTGCAGAGTAAATCAACTGCTCAGCACCCAAAGTTTCATTAGTTTTTTTTGGGTGCAGTCAGTGACCCTCTCCAGCCCAGTTCAATCCTACAGAGTAATAAATAGAACCCCAGAATGGCTTGGGTTGGAAGGGACCTTAAAGATCACCTCATTCCCACCCCTGCCATGGGCAGGGACACCAAACTGGACAGAATTTGGGAGCCTGCAGCAAGATGTGCCATGTTTGGGGGAGTTTGAGAAGCTGTAGCAACACCTTGGGACTGGTGAGCAGCAATGACTTCAAATAACCAGGAAAGGCTCCACGAGAGACAGCAACAGCCTGGTTTTAGGTGGGAAAACACTCATATTCTGGGATTGCAAAATCGAGTCACTTATGAATAATTCAGAGGCACTTGCTGTGACAGACATTATGTGCAGTCACTGGCAGTACCTTCAGAAAACAAGAAATTGTGCCACTGATAAGCTGAGCACGACTTAATTCTCCCAAAACTCCTTCTGCTCAAAGCCCTGGGGTCCCTCAGTCGCTGGTTTGTTGTAGTCAACAGCTCTTCCCCACCAAGGCTGGACGTGGCTCTCTGAGCTCCTCCCTGACCATTTGGGCACCTCGTGGGTGCTCTCTGCCCACCCAGAGCTGCCAAACACAAGGCACGCTGAGCTCTGCTGCTTTTTCCAGTTGCTGCTCGTTGATCTGTTAATCTGATCTGGGGTAATGAGCAAGCAGCCAGACAGGCTGCAGTAGGTCAAAGGCAGCAGCTAAATGGTGAGGCCTCGTCCCCCGTGCCCAGCCGTGCTGTTAAATGGATGCAGTCACTAGCAGGAGGATTTCTAGTGCTCCTGGAGCCAAAAATGCTCAGTGCTGGGGAAGGCACTGCATTGCTGTCCAAACTATTGAACACAACACGGGAAAAACATACTTGAAGGAGAGTTTATCCCTCTCATGCCCTGTGATTTGGCCCTGAAACTCTCCATGAGCCATCTCTCCTGGTGCTAAACCCCCTGAAAGCAGGGCAGGCTGGAAATGCACACACTGAGTGCCTACATGAACCAGTTCATACACAACTGTAGGAAAAGGAGGTGGGAATTGTGCTCCTGCTTCTACACCATCATTGAATTCAGAACTGCACTTCCAGGGCTGGGACAATGAGGTTTGGCACCTTCCCTCCACCTCAGTCCCATTCCTGGAGTCCCAAATCTCAGGGGCAGAGTCGGGTACAGAAATCATCTCTATAACAAGTCACTTAAATATTTTTGATGTGTGCAGAGAGCTAATTGCATCTAAAATGATTTTATCAGCAAGAGACTGCCCGAGATGATGCAGGAAGCATCTGGCAGTGCAAGACATACAGTCTGTGGTTTCCAAGGCCAGCAAGCAGCATTTCATTTGTGCTTCCCCCAGCAGCACACGTGGCTGAGACCACTCACAGCTAAAGATGATGCAGATTATTACCCAAGGAGTTCTGGGGTACAAATGAGTAATGGAGCTATTCCAATCTAAAGTCCCAGATGGAGAATTGCTTACAAGCATCTGAGAGTATAAAAGTTTTACTCTCCCATCATAGTCCCTGAGGGAAGCCCCATAAATGTTTCTAACTGGAGGTTCCTCTACCAACAGGCTCGTTCTCCCTGCTGCCCCCAGAAAGGCCATGAATCACAGAGCTTTTAACCAGCAGTTTATATCACATCCTCCTCTAATGGTTCTGGAGGAAAATACCAAATTACAACAGCAAAACATCAACGGCTGCCAGTGATTACAGCTACAATTAACTCACTGTGTGGATAAAAAATCCTCATCGGGCCATGAATTGGGGCACTCCCAGGGGCAAGATATGAAGAGCATCAGAGGCTCGGGCAAGGGATGGAAGGATAAAAACAGTGAGCACAGAAAGAGAGAAATGTCCTTTTTCTGAGCTTCTTGTAACTTTAATGCTGAACAAGGTAAAAATATCAACCTGCTGCCATGACCTTACAAAAGGCTCCTCTCAGCAGAACTTAAAACATTTCCCATGCATGGTCTGCACCAACGAGAAAAAAAAAGTGCTCGAGATTCTCCTCCTGACTCTGCCATGCACCAGTGCTCCCTGAAACAGCAGGCAAAGCAGATGTTGTACTAACTTCCATGTGACAGCCACCTTGATTGTCCTTTTCCAGCCATTTAATTCAGTTACTGGGGGAAGCAGTGACACTGACACATCTGCAAATGCCACGTGTTCCCATCAATCAAGCATTTATATCTCTTTTATTTTTTTTTTCCCTAGGAAAACCATAACCCCAATTTGGAAGATGCTTAATGGAACAACACAGTACCAGAAGCAGCAGCAGATGTGATGTGGCTCCAACACCTCCAGAGGAAAAAATATAAAATGCCCAAAAATACTGAGCATTTGAACATGACTGGATTTGGATCGTTGTAGAAGTGGGAAATTTAGCCCTACCCAGTTCTAAGTTGGGAAGACTCCTGAGGGTCACCCAAGAGGAAATTTGTCAGCTGCAATAAGCTGTCAGTGGATACATTCAGCTACAAATCTCCTCAGAGAGTATCTTCATGTTCTAAAGCCCAAAATCTGATGCCAGTAACAAAAAATAATTTAACTTTATTCAGCAATTGTTTTGTGTTGATATGGGATCCCTTCAAGGCAAGAGTTAATATAACATGATTTACTTTTAATCAGAGACAATCTGCATGAATCAGAATCTGCTGTACCTGTTCCAAGGACATGAAATAATCCGAGACAGACAAAGGCTTCAAGGTATTACCTCCACAAAAAGGCAATCACAGACCAAAACAAAACATTGTTAAGAACAAAAGAAAGAAGTCAACTTCACAAATGTAACAATCTCGCTTTCCAAGTGCCTGAAGAGCCAGCAAAATTTTCATTCCTAGACACTGCTGCTCTTCTCAAAAGCCCTTCAGCCTTCCCCTCTCCATAATTTTCTCAGGGTGAAAGATCTGGAAGAAAAAAAAACCCCAGTGCTTTTAAGCAGCCAGAAATAAATGTATTGTGCAATATTGCTGTTGAAGTTCAAGAGTAAGGGAATCCACTTTGTCACAGTCACTTTCAATGAACACTCCATTTTATGATAAGTTTCATAAAAACTGCTTAATTCAACATTTATGAAAGTACTGAAGATAGATGAAAGGTGTAGAAATAGGAATCTTGCCAATCAATCATCCTGTTGGGAAGGAGCACCCAAATGATAAGAATGAAGATAGGCTTTTCATGTACATATGGTCTGCGAGATAGAATGATTGAATATTCTTGCATTTTTAATCAAAATGTTCCTACCATTGTACTGTCACACTCAAATTATTTTCTTCCCCCACTGAATATTAGCACTCTCTTCCCCTTGGGATTGAGTTGCTTGCAATGTTTCCCAAAGAAAGGAAACATCCTGGGTGAAAAAGTGCTCGGAAAAAGATTGAGTCAGGAAAAACTTTAATTTTAATGGATTTTTTATCAAAAAAAAAAAAAAATCCTGATCAGAAGTGAACACAGAGGCACAGCCTTTAAATGACATTACAAAGGAGAACAAAATGGTTTCATGCCAGATAACACAACTTGCATCTCAAACTACACATGCTAGAAATGTTTTGGGACAGAGACTACCTTTTAATAAGGAATTTTTATAGCTTTTTGTACAAGGAGTCTTAGCAGGAAATTACACTCCTGGGTATAGTCATGCTACAAAGGCTATTGATAAAAACCTGAGCATTTGGGTGAATCTGTTCTAAAAATACCCAGCCAGGGCAGAGTGTGCCTTCTTCCTTCTCACTGTGAGGTTTTCCAGGGAGTAACAGCCCAACCTGTGATGGAGCTGGAAACTAAACTTAGCTGGCTCTTCTCTCAGGGCTCCAGCCCATGAGCAAGGGAGAGAAAAGCCTTATTTATTAGCTCCAAATTAAAAAAAAAAAATCTAAAAATCAACTTTTCTGTCCTTTCTCTATGAAAAGACCCACGTGAGATCAGCCCAGCTTGGTGCAAAAAGCAGCTAATAGGATTTCTCCTAATCCTTCTACATTTTTGGAGACTCCAAGAAATAGGTTCAGGATTCTAAAAGAAAAGAAAGGAACCCCAAGCTCTTCTGATTTCCATATTCACCTAATTCCCCTTCAATGGAGTTGTAAAAGTTACAGTTCAAGTCTTAAGTGATAACATATGGTGCAATAAACACTATTATCAGCTTGATGAGTTATTGTAAGGAACCACCCAAATTACCAAAGTATTTCCGTGGGGTGGAACAAGCTGGAACTGAATACTGATTCCCTGTAATTTCACAAGTGGGAACATTTATCACAGCGAAGTTGTGAATTATTTTTGCCTGTTAATACCCTGTAAGTGCCAATGTTCCCTTTCAGTGCTTGGAATATCTGGTGGAAAGATAATGATTCCTGTAAAATTGATTGTTCCCCTTTGCCCAATAAGACAAGTTCATAGTTTGTAAATAGGATGAGACAAAGGCACAGGCACAGTGCTACCACTTAAATCATCTGGAGCAGGTTCTTAAATACTTCTTCCCCCTCTGCTTCTTCAGTTCTGCACTCAGAGCAAGACAATTAAAACAGTAATGCTGAAATAATCAACCCAAATTGTTATTAGAGATATCTAAATTCTTCTATGAACAACTCTACAGAAGGGCAACTACATCTGTTCAAACACACCCCCATTTCATTCCCCATTTGGTGCCATGAACAGAGCAGCAGCATTCATTTCAACACCTTCCAGCCTCCAGCTGGGCCCCTGCTCACCCTAGGGCACAAAAAAATACACTCAGAAATAACATCCTTTTGTTTTCACCAACTCCAGCCTCAAGTTCCGTTGCACAGAAAAAGATGGAAGTTGGAAAGAAAGATGCACTTTCATGGGAATAAAGAAAGAAGAGAATATTCTTTTCACTTCTGGCACTTGAAGAACTTTCCAGACCAACAGAGAACAGGCTACCTATTCATGAAATCTGCAGTAGTTTTGCACGGATTTCAGAAGGTCTTGCCAAGAGAGATGAGGCAATCTGTCACCTCAGAGACAGTTGCTGTGCTCTGGAATTGATATTACAAAGCAGGGACGTGAATCCCAGAAGCAGCAGGGGTTTGTGATGTGGTGTTGGGTGCTCCAAGGCCTAGCGAGTGTTGTGATCTGGGCTGGGTTTTTCTTTTGGATTGCAGCTCCTGGGACATTTACAGCATCACCCTCAGCTGCAGATTAGCTCTTGTTTAATAGGCTGAGTCGGGGTTCTGCCTGACTGGGATGGGGAAGAGCAGGGAAATCTTAAACATTAACAACTTAAAATCCTAATTATCGAAAAGCTGTGGGAACTTTTGTTGTTAATTGTCCTGCTCTGAGTGCAGGTAATTTGGGTGGTTCCTTACAATAACTCATCAAGATGATAATAGTGCTTATTGCACCATATGTTATCACTTAAGACTTGAACTGTAACTTCTACAGTTCCACTGAAGGGGAATTAGGTGAATATGGAAATCAGAAGAGCTTGGGGTTCCTTTCTTTTCTTTTAGAAAGACACCTTGGTGACACCTTGCCAGGATGGTGTCACCTCCACCTCTCCTGGGACACCTCACACCCAGGGGTGCAACCCAGCACCCCTGAAAGTCACAAAGTCAGCAGCAAGGGCAACTTTTGGGTTCCTATTTCTTTAAGCAAAAGGCTCCCCCATCCTCCTCACCTCCAAAAATACCACAAAAAAAGACAGACTGCTCCTGCAGCTCTCCACATCTGAAAATCATTTCTATTTCATGGAGGAGGGAGAAATAACCAATAAAAGAAATCCAGTCTGATTATTTTGAAAAGGACAAAGACAGCAGAGGTGACAGAGGTGTAATTGTTAGTCAACCTTACAGCACTTTCCAGTAGAGCTATTTAACATTTGATTCCACTGATAAGAAAAGTAATAAACAAAGTTATTATGAAAGCTCTCTATCTGTCAGCCCAAAGTCCAGTGAATCATTTATGAATGTGTACCTAGAGCTTCTTTCCCTTCTATTCTCTTTTCCCATTAGAACCTGAAGCTAGTTACTTTTTTTTTAAAAGTGTTGTTTTTGTTTCTTAAATCAACCTGAAAGGGATAAAATATTGCAATGAGCAAAAATACAAAATAAATGTTTGCAGTTCTGTAATTCCTCGAAATGTCAAATAAAAACATAAAAACGTATGCTCTGTAAGTTTTCAGCTGAACTTGGCATGACAGTCCATCTATTATTTAAAAGATGTTGAAGCTCAATTCATGAATTATTAAATTCTTGTTACATTTAGTTTTCAAGGGAAAAAATTATTTTATTCAATAAAGGAAATTCAATTCGCTCTATAATACTTTCCTAAAAAACATGGAATTCTAAGTTGCTCTGAAAAATGGAAGAAATAACTAGTCAGAGCTTCACAACCTTACTGCCTCATTAAAGGGATGTTCTGAATATTCAGAACCCATCAACAACCCTTCAGCCTTCCCACACCCACAGCACAAACATCTCCTGTGGGAAACAACCTGCAGGGCAGGAGAGGGTCTGGAGAGAGCTCCTGACCTGAGCTGGGGATGCTCCAGCCTGCTCCCTTCCTGTTGGAGTCCAGGAAAGCTGGAAAACTTTTCCTGTTGCTGTCAGGGGTTAATTTTTCCCCCAGAGCACCCCAGGGGAGCTCAGCCTTTGACCTAAGCCCCTGGAAAAAGCTCCCTTTACTTCTGGACAAGTTGAAAGCATCGAGGGTGTGAGAAGGATTTTGTTTAGTTTACCACAGAGTGAGCATTTGTAGTTTTAGGTTTTGCTATATAGGTTAATGGAGACAACATGGAGAATCTAGGGCATTGGCTCTGGATTCTTCTTCCTTCTTCTTTCTTCTTCCTTCTTCTTCCTCTCCATTTCCTGTGATCAAGTGGTTGGTGGAGGGATTTAGTGTAGAAGAGACGTGTTAATAAAAATAGTAGTTATTGGTACAGAAAACAAAATAAAATATGTAGCAATTGATAATTGGGTGAAAAAGCTTTAAAAACTGCCTGTTCTTTGTAGCAGCAGCCATTGGTACACCTGAAAACAGCAGCAACAGCCAGGGCACAGGCTGCACTTTCAGAAACTGAGATAAGGAAAAATAAACAACTTTTCAAACTGCAACAAGAAGTTTCATCTCCTGTTTCCCTGGTGTCAGTGGGACACTGAAAAGAAGAAAAAAGAGCCAAAGCCTGGGGCTCCATCACCTTCCCACGTTTCTCATCACCAACCTCAAACAACAGCTCACACCATGGGAAAGCACAGGCAGGACCAACAACCAAAGTTCTCTGCTGTGGTGTGGAAAATTTGGATTACGAGTCACATCCAGGAGTCCTCAGAAGGTGTCTCAGAGGTGAAGAGCCAACCACCAGAGAGACCCCAGGCTGCTCACCTGATGAAAAGTGAGTCTTTTGAATTTAAAAGTGTATATCCATTGCAATGATGTGGCCCTTACGAGGGCCAGAGCAATGAAGAAGACTCCATTCTCAGAATCATCAGAAGGCTATTTCTTTTATTCATGCAAAAGCAAAAGCAAAAGCAAAAGCAAAAGCAAAGGGAGATCTCTTTCTCTCGAGATCCATGCAGTGCAGTGTGAACAGAATTGTGTGAGAAAAAATCCAAGGTACAGCTTCCACTGGCCAAGGAACAACCTTTTTCAAAACATCAGTAACAAGTGAAGGATGTTTACATCTGGGAAAAAGTATCCACAGGCTCTCTGACTGACCTTGATGCTCTAAGAATCACTCACAGGCAGAAATGCCTGAAAAATCATTCATGCATTTCCATGCATATCCCTCTTCTGAAGGGCATTCCTGGCAGTGATCACCTGGATAATTTCAGAAATCTCTTACTGGTCCCCCCAGCCCACACCTCCTTCTGCAGATGGTCACTGTGGCAGGCGAGTCAGAGCTGGAACAGGAACTCCCTGCATCACTCCAGGACAGCAGACCAGCCTTCACCCATGAGGAACCTGATTATCCCTTAGTTCAGCCAACAGACCTCTGCTTTGGACCTTTCAAACTTCATTTGTACATTCTCACTAATCCAAGTTTGGTTCTGCTCTAGAATGAGGACTTAATAGCTACAGGGATTCAACAGAAACAACTAACTGAGCTGATTTAATAAGAGACACAAAACAAACTCAATGGCACTACTTAGACTGCTTAATAAAGTTATTTCACTGTACTCTGGGGGCTGGCTATTCAATTGGCTTCTAAAAATCCATGCTGGTATTCCTCAAAGGCTCTGAACAACAAACTGTCACAGGTGCAGTGGCTGCTCTGTGTGACAGGTATTTCAAAGACAGCTACTCAAGCATATAATCCCTCAGATAAAAAAAAAAATAAAGTAATAAAATTATATTATGATGGAGCTGCCATAATCATCAAGCAAATTTACAATGCCTAACTGATTAGCTTATACAGATAAATTTTCCAACACCCACTGGGGTAGTTTTCCCAGTAAGAAGATAAACTCTGGGTTTCTTTGCTGCATTTTTCAAATAAATGGTTTAAGGCACCAACATTTCAGGAACAAGGCAGAAGAAACATTGCTATTCAACAGCAGCAAATCCTCCTCCTCTAAAAAAAAAAAAAGTGTTAAATG
The DNA here is from genome assembly GCA_013400515.1 of Erpornis zantholeuca. Lineage (NCBI taxonomy): Eukaryota > Metazoa > Chordata > Aves > Passeriformes > Timaliidae > Erpornis > Erpornis zantholeuca. The sequence continues at coordinate 2,270,528 of VZTN01019836.1, read as the reverse complement.
CAAGCCTTGTAAAATATTCATTTGTTTAGCCATTAGTTAATAAATTTTCAAAGTAGATTTTGACATGATGTCATCATAAATGCAAACTAGCACTGAAATGTTGGAATTATTTTCTTAAAGTGTTTTGTCTGTGTTGGCCTCCTGCCATTTCTTCTGTGCTCAAGCCCTAAACTTGACTCATGTCCAGGCCCAAGGATGTCAGGTAAAGCCCCCTCCATGTCTGGATGCTCTGTCAGAATGGGTTCAGAGAGCAACTTCAAAGAGCTTTGCATTTTCTACCAATTTCTGCACCTCGACAACACTCCTAAACAAAAAAATACTCACTCAGTCCCCCCAGTGCTGCATCCTGGCTGGGAGCAGGGAAGTCACTCAGAGCAGAGTTTACTGCTGGGTGAAAGAACCCAGAACATTCCCAAGGAGCCAAGGATCCTTTGAAGATGAGAAGAGCAGAGGAGAAGTGGCTTATTGCCTTCTCTTTCAACACACCAGTTTGTGACCTGTGCCTGAATGTCTTATTACCTTCACCCAGCTCAGTAACAGCCCAGCTCCTGCAGGATAAATCCAGGTGTAAATGGATTTAAATTAAATCTCGAATGCAATCTAGGGATGAACACGTCCAGTTTCCCAGAATACATCATGAACTGTCTAGAAAGAGACTTCTTGTTGGACTGTTGTTCTTTTTATTATGATACATGATACCACTCTCAAAGAGCAGTGATTTAGTCTTCTTTGTAAATAGAGTTATTGACTGGAGCTCTGTTAACAGCACTTCTCCCACCCTTGCTGCTCTCAGGCTCCATAAAACAAGGAGCCATTCCTGTTTTTAGGTCTTCACTGAGATTCTTGCTGCAGCCCAGCCTTCCAGCTCAGGAAAAAAAAAATATTTGAAAAAGAAATAAAACCACCTATGGAATACCAAGTACAGTTTTTTTCTCTTTAGACATCCTGCATTCCAGGTCTGTGTCCATGTCCAGCTCTTCTTAGCTCTTTGCCTGTACCTTTTGAGCATCTGCTTCCCCAGGCACACTTTCTAAGCCTCATTATCTCCCTCTCATGTGCCTAAACAATCTTATTGCTTTCAGGTCTTTTACTCCCTTTGATCTCTCCTTCTCTATGGACATATTGCCCTTCTCTTTCTTTTCTCCCAGATCCCCAATTCTCCTTTCCTGTAGATCCTCCAGGTTGATTTCTTCCTTATCCTTCTATTCGCTCAGGTTTTCCCCATATTATAGACTCAAGACCCAACTCTTTATTACAGATTTTTCTCTTAGTAAGAGTTGTGGGAGGGAACATTGGGCAGAATGTGCCTGGAGCAGGAGGGATGCCCTGTCCCTCGGCATGGTGTGGGCAGAGCAGTGCCCAAATGCTCCTGTGCTCTGTGTTCCCTCTGCTGCCACCACCAGAGTGGGCAAAGCCCATTTCCTCTGCAGGGACAGTGCTGTGCAGGCTCTGAATCAATGAGAGCTCTAATAGTGGGCACAGCATCACCACCTAAATTGCTTTCAGAGCTCTCTGTGCTTTCTAGGGTAGCTTGGGACGTATTTTCGCCCTTTGACTGAAGCATTTTGTCAGCTCCTGATTGAGAGTTACATAAATCAAGGTTCACTGCATCTTCACTTCTCTCTGACTCAAACTACACAGAAGTATTTTTGGTAGCTGTGAAGAAACACAAAAATAACTTCCAGGGAAACAGTACTGGCACAAGCAGGAAGCATATTTTAAATAATTGAACCAAAGTAGCTGGTGCTGTTTGAAAGGCAAGATTTGTAAACTAACTGCATGTGTCCCCCCGTGGGACAGATCCAGCTGTCTGGAACTCAGCTCCCAAAATAAACAGAAAAGGGTTATTTTCAGTGAATTTTACATTGCTAAGTTTCCACACAACTTGCCTACAAAACACTTCCAGCTCAGTGTGCATTGAAGAAATCCAACTTTCCCTCTGTCTGATGTAAAAGTGGAGAGAGTAGCAGCAATCACATTCTCTGCCATCGTTAGAGATGCAAAGTCAACCACTTCCAAGTTGGAAATGTCAGAACTGAGACTGGCTGTGCAACCTCAATTTGCCCCCTCGTGCCTGTGCATAATGATGTGGTCTTTAATTACCTGAACACGAACTCCAGGTTTAAGATCCTGCCTCACTCAGCACAGGGCCTGCAGGAGGAGTGGGGTCTGTAGGATTATATAACAGGAAACATTACCAGGGCAGGAAAATGGATTATCTGCTTGTACTGATGCCTTAAATGGCTCCCAACAAACAGAGAGCAGGCAGGAATAAAGGAATAAAGGAGGGATTGGTTGGAAAGGCCTTCAGAGGTACACTCTGGGCTCCAGAGGCTCCTGCCTCAGTGCATCCCAACATGGACAAGGACAGCTCCCGAGTTCTTCCCACTTGGATCTCAGCATCAATTCCCCAAGCAGAAGCCAGGCAAGGATGGAATTTGCCCAAGCTTGCCCCCCTGTCCCCAAGATTGTGGTTTGCAGTTGTTGGGCCTAGGAGGGTCTGGGTGTCCTTGGAGAGCTGGAGAGGCTTTGTTGTGTGTGTGTGAGCATGAGAGAACAGCACTGAACGAGCTCCAGGGAACTGCAGAGTGACACTGGGCAGGGCAGGGCTGGGAACATAGAAAAGTTAAAACCTTTTAAAAGTTAAGGCATCAGTATCAAAGATGCTCCACAACATGAGAAGGGAATTAAAGGGTGAATTCCAGCCTTTTTCTCCTCCACTGCTCCCTCCATGATCATGAGACTCACACAACAAACATTTCCCTGGTACCCCAGACAAAAAGCATGCACCTGCATTTCCCAGACTCCCCACAGCAATGTTTAATGCCAAGCTCAGGCTCTAACAAAGCCCCAAGTCTGATGGTTATCCAGCTCCACCCTTTGGAAGTGATCCCATTTTAACATGGGTGATGTTCTGGTTGACACTGTTGAAGATTTTACTCTCAGGCCAGAGTTTTCTGAGACCAGAGGAATTTTTCCAATGATGCAAACTGTTTCCAAGACTTTTACTCCTCACTTGTATCTTGGACAACTGTCTCCAAGCCAGGCCTAAAATATGCATTCAACCTATGCCCTGCAGCACCAGGAGGGCTGACTGGTCTGTAATCCCAGCTCTAGCCATTATCCACCTCTAGGACAGGCTTTTGGTTGAGATCTAAAATAACCAATTGCAAAGTGGTAAGTAAAATAGGTAATTTCATTTAAGCCACAGCAGGCTGGTTTTCCCATTAGGCTTCCAGTTTTTAAGGTCATCTCCATGGCCCTCTCCTGCATCAGTTCTGGGCTCCTGCAAGGGATGTTGTGCTTTGAAATTTGCTACAATTTAAAACCACTTAATATTTAAAACAATGGTTTTTTCCCCACCATTTATAAAACAAAAATAGGTGCTACTGTTGAGTTTTCAATTCAAACTCCAAAAGGAGCAGTGTGAGAAATGCTTTGTGTTATCCAGCTTTCAGCACCACTGCAGTATTTATGAATAAACAGAGGGAGTCCCTTAGCAGGGCACAGCTGGCACACGAACCTCGGCCGGAAAAAGTTTCTGGAAATTCTTCTGATTAAGGGAGAATCAGCACTTCTCTACCCTCTCCTGGCCAGAGCCCAAACTCTCCTGTGTTGCTGCTTTCATCTCAGGCTTTGGAAGGCAGGCAGCACTCAGCATCCATCCAGCAGGGAGTGAAATCCATCCCTCTGCAAGCCTGATGAAACTGGGAGCTCTTCCCTCACCTTCCTTCAGCTCCAAAATGGGCTGCAGCTTCAGAGTCATTTTTCCCCCCCTGTCGATCTCATAAGAGCCACAAATCCCTGGTTACTTTTGATTTACAATAGAGGCAAGGTCATCCTTATAATGAAAAAAAACAAGGTCTATATTTTCAGACGCCAAGATACAATTTATCACAGAGATCAATGACACTTTTATTCTCTATAGAGATGAAGTATCCATTTTGCCATAAAATTATCAGAGGGGTTTTCTCCTTTTTCTCTTTTTTAAAAGCCTCTTGCAGGTGCTGCAGCAGTTGAAAACCAACTTGTTACAGAACATTTCAGCATTAGCATCCAGTTCTCCTCGCTGCCCTTCTAAAATAGATTTCACTTTTCTTATATTAGTGGCTGGAAGAAAAGGGAGCAGTGAAATCTGTGAAACCAGACCTGTTTGGGTGGTGAGAGCAATACTAATGGTACCCCCTGAGTCAAGGGCTATTGCTGAGTCCTTTCAATTAAAATAATTGAGTTTCCCTTTCCAGCTTTCCCAATGTCCTCATGTCTGGGCAGTCACACCAGCCCATGCCAGGCTGGATCAGCCCAGGTGGATGATCCATGGAGTTACCCAGAATTACCTTTTTTCCGTAATAGGACTTTTAGTTTTTGTTTTATTTGAAGAACTATTTGCAACATGTTTTTAATCTCATATCCAGCAGTGCTTCTGAGCATCCAGAAACCATGTGGGGCATTTTCATGTGCTCAGACTGGCTAATTGCCACCAGCTTTTGAGTTCATTTAGGGACTGGAGAAGCAGAAACATTCTGCAGGTAGGATACACAGAGCTGTCTGTCCCAGATGTGTTCACTGCAGCAACCCAAACACCAGGGGTAACTGGGACTGAGCTCTCCAGGCTGCTCCATCCTCTCCCAGCTCCTGCACAAAACCCAGACACTGCATTGTCAGCACTCCTGACGTGGTCACAGCTGTGGGAAAACACCATTTCTTTATTTCTCTGTCACCTTTACAAAGGCTGTGACACACAGGTGGCTTTGGTGGCACACGTTGGACCTGCACCAGGGAGATGCATCAGCAGAAACTCCTCAGCAGGCACAGCCTGAACCTTCAGAGAGGCAATAAAGAGCATTCCCACACTGCCTGAGTTACAGCCTCTGTCTCCCCTGCCCACTGCATCCCATGGCAAGATAAGCTCATTAAGAGGATTTATTTTTGAAAGATGCTCCTTTAAAGCACGTGGAATTCCTGGTTTTATTGATGGCTGCCAAGGGTTACAACTTCATTCAGATGAATTTCCCCTAAGCTAATCACAATTTGAAGGAAAGAAAGGCATTTTAGAGTTTTCCTGGTGTTCAGTCCCACTGGAAATTTGCCACACGTGTTCAATATTTCCACCTTACCTTACCAAAATTAACATTTTCTGTTTAGTGGCATTAGAGCTGCTGAAGACAAAGTAATTTTCTGCACCCAGGTGTATCTGGTCCTGCTCTGCTGCTGCATCCCTGTCCAAGCAAATAGTTATGGACTCCAGCATGTCTGGAGATATTGACATAGGCAGGACAACACTTGTTCATGGGAATTTCCTTAACTTGGTGATTTCCAGTTAATAAGAGCTGAAAGATTAAAGGGAACCTTTTTATTCTCTGCTTAGTCCTGTCAAGTAACCATAATTACTTCCAAAACAAAACCAAACAAGGACCACTGAAGCTTTTAGTAAGTTTTAAGGCCTTGCCCAACTACATTTTTCCAGCCACCATCTCCAGGCAGCAGAAAAAACCCGTGTGTTTGTGCTGAGGGGCCATACTTATCCTCAAGGCCCTACTTCACCCCTTCCAGGCACAACAAGTAGAATATTTGAGAGAAAAATTTCTTTTTTTGTGGTTTTTTTTCCCACTATTTTTACATTTCATTCATGCTTGCCATGACTTGTAGGTCAAGGCCAGCATGGACTCTCTGAATGGATTTTTGTGGGGCACTTTGAGGAGAAAATGTGCCACAGGACAATCACAGGGATGTTTCAAATACCTTGAACCTTCCTGAATAAGTCACTGACCTGTTCCTAACAGTGTTTTTCAGTGATATGATAATACAAAAATATTATTTTCCGTCGATGCACATTAAAAATAAACTCTTCTAATAAAACATATTTGGGGCCCTGATTCAGCTCTGCTTTGTGTTCATTTGCTGCTGCAAGAAGAGAGTTCCAAACGAGCTGAGACCATCAAAACCACCTGCTTGTTCTATTTTGCAATCACTTCACAATCAGCCTACAAGGTATTAAATGGCTGCAAGAGTGCAGGGAAATGGAGAAACAAGGAAACAGAGACACAGCAAAATCATCTCCTTGATCCAGCTGTGTCCTGAGCATCATTTTCCATCCACCAGCACTCGTGGAGGAATGAAAGGCTCAGCTTTTAGAAATGAAAAATATCAGTGGGTTTTTTCTGGCCTCGTAGATCATCAGAGACATTTTAGGACTGTTTAGGGCTGAAGCATTGCCAAGATTGGAAGCACCAATCTCCCCAGAACACTCCAATCCCAGTGAGAGAAATACTGGAGCTGCTCCTCTGCCACCAGCAAAATACTTCAGATCTTTTATTTCATGACTTTGGCCAAACCAAAACCCAGAGCAGAACACACTTAATGATCCAAAGCCAGGCTGAGATTGGACTTGTATATAGATATTCCATGGAATTATTCCAGAGTCTCTAGTACAAAATGCAGAAGGCAATGGGGCTTCTGCAAATTAGGATTAGCTAAGGGAATCAAGGCTTACAATTTTAGGGAGGACAATCAGGAAAAACAAAACAATTTAAAATCTATATATTCAAAATAATAACCAATTTTTTTAATTATCTATTTTTTTCCTGTACTGGGGGTTACTGGGTTCACCCTGCACTCCAGGGATTTCCCAGTTCATCCTTCCCTCCTCTCAGCCTGGCACCAGGAGCTGGACCAGAACCCATAAAGCAGCAGAGAGCAGATTTTCCTCATCAGTTGGGTTTTGCCATTGTAGGTGAAAGCTCTGCAGTGATTTAAAGGCAAATGGAAAATCCAGGTCTCTTCACTTGGTATGAGCTTTATCATCTGCCTATCAGGCTGCTAAAAAATTGCTTTACAACAAATCCATATGGGAGAGACATCGTTACACAGGCCAGCAGAAAAGAGTTTGGTGGTTTATATGGGTCTGATTTTTTTAGACTGTAAATAAACCACATTTCCTTTGCTTGTTTAACTTCACCTCACCTCTTATTGTTTCTATATTTCATCAGGAGCCACCCACAAGAGGGGCAGGCTGTGAGACACAGGATCTCCTTGCCCAGCACATGCCAGAACAAAGCATCCCTGTGTTCCAGTGTTCAGGAGCCAGCATTAAATTTATCAGAGGCAGCAGCAGATGGGAGATCATCACAGAAAGAATACTTTTTAATTCATAACACATATGTGCTGATGCAGAGCAGCACAGTTGTGAGGTTTATGTGCAACTTAGAAAAGGTTTCTGTACAAAGGTGACTCATTTTTGGTCATGTTTCACAGTAAAACACTTGTTACAGATTGCATTTAAAGCTAATTTCAAACTGTGCACCCTGAAGAGGAATGGGATGGGATGGGATGGGATGGGATGGGATGGGATGGGATGGGATGGGATAGAATAGAATAGAATAGAATAGAATAGAATAGAATAGAATAGAATAGAATAGAATAGAATAGAATAGAATATTCTGGGTGCAACAGAAGGCTGTGTCTTGCTCACAAACCTTCAGTGTTTGCTTTTAGATACAATCAAGAGCAAAGCTGGAAAATGGAGTTAAAAAACCTATTGGGAGAAAAAAAGACCCAAAAACACGGAAATAAACCCGAGCAAAACCGAGTTCTTTGCTGTTTCAGGATGCACAGTCCAAGCAGGCAGATGGCATTTCACAACTCCTTTATCTCAGTGCCTGCAGATAAGCCATTCGTATCCCAAAAAACCCCGACAGAAAGCTCATATTGCCATGGAGTTACATTCCTGGCTGCTAGGTACCAGCAGCAGCGAGCAGTCACTGAGGCTGCTCCTTTGTTTCGCTGCAAACCTCCCATACTCTGGAAACTCTCTGATGGTCACACGCAGCTCCCAGCAGATAAAACCCCCCCAGCCCAGCCCAGGCTGCGTTCTGTCGCTGCCTCCCCCACGAGCAGAGGCATTAGCTGGCGCAGAGTTACTCACACATCCCCGGAGCCCTCCCGTGCCCCTCGGCCCTGCCGCAGCTCCCTCTGCTCCCGGGGAGACGCAGAAGGAACCAGAACTCACCTCAGGCTCCGCTCTGCACCATCCTCTACCTCGGATGGAGCTGCCAGCCCAGCCCACTCCGTGTCTCGGGCAGCCAGAGGGGTCTTGGTGCCTTTTCCTGCCCGTGCTTTATGGCCTCCCTAAAACCTTCAGCAGAAGTTTAGGATTACACTCTATTGATCCCAAATGATTCGCAGCCTGCAGATTAAAAAAGGCTTCTCCCGTTGCCAGGCTCAAACAGGAAAAGTAAAGCTCCTCGGAGAAGAGATGAGTGGGGGAGATAAACAGGCACCAAATGAATCAAATCTTGGCTTACAAAGTTGCCCCATAGAGAGGAAAATACCTGCTGAGACAACTGAAAAGTAACTACATTTCGAAGGCAGCACATCATACATGGCAGAGGATCCACTAGCACAGCTAAATAATCAACTGGACAAGGTAGAAACCTCCAGGACAGATGAAACAGCATGTTGGGAAAATCCTGAATTAATAAAAGCAAGCGGCAGACCTTCTGTATTTTATTTTTTGTTGTTACTTTTGACAGTCCTACTTGAAGCAGGAAACTAAGGATAGATAACGATGCCTAGAAACTTCCTGGCAGGGAATGCAGCACCATGGGAACAGGGAAAGGCAGGCTTGGAGCAGCACCAGGTGAGCCCAGGGCCAGGCAGAAGCCCCAGCCCAGCTCCCAGAGCCACACTCACACTGCTGCACTCGGATTGTTCTGGAAACCAGGAGCAGGAGCTCCCCCAAACACACACCCTCTGCCCATCAAAAAAACAGCCTGGTAACACCCCAGCAATGCTCTGCCATCAAAAACACAGCCTGGTAACACCCCAGCAATGCTGTACTCACCAAACACACACCTGGTAACACCCCAGCAATGCTGTACTCACCAAACACACACCTGGTAACACCCCAGCAATGCTCTGCCATCAAAAACACAGCCTGGTAACACCCCAGCAATGCAGTGCCCAGCACACACACACCTGGTAACACCCCAGATGGCATCAGCAGGTACCAACACCAGCCTCCCCTGTGCCTTTCCTCTGGGAAATCTGCCCTCTAACAGAGGCCAACATCACCACATGCTTCATCTGCTTCCCCAGTTTCAGCTGGGAGTCACAGTTCTCTTCAGAGCATCACATTTTAATTGGTTCTTGGCTCCTTTTCCTGTTGGAAGTGGTTGCCACCATTTCCTCACCCACTGTGATACACAGACAGGAGTTCTGTGCCTTTATCCTCATTTACTTCTTTAAGTCCTTGTGTTAAGCAAGTAACTCAGTAAAAGAATCAAAGTTGTTCTGTGCAGTGAAATTTTTCATTTGTCTTTCTATTCCTCATCATTCATTAATGATGCACAAATTCTTTGCCTTTCTTAATCCTTTACCCTTCTCCATCCTTTATACTTTTTAATGTACTTTTGTAATGTAGACTTTTGTGTTACAAATTCTTCAAAGACATCATTACTCTTTACAATGATATGCACAGAAATAATCTTTGTAATCTATGATCAAAGACTTGCTCTATCTGGCTGCATTCATTTCCATGCTTTACCCTTCCTAGTCAACCATTTTTATTTCTATTTAGTTTTGCTGCCAAAAAAAAGCCATCAAATCTGAAAGCCAAGGCCACACCAAGTCATGTTGGTGATGTCCTTTATTTGGATTTCCTTCCACGTTGCCTTTAATGCTTGGGCAGAGCTTCCCCCACACAAGCCCCAAACCCAAATCCCTCCTCAAAACCCTTCTGCCAGGGAAGGTGATGCTCAGGTCCTGAAATTTCCTCACCCACTACTGCACTGGTGTTTCTTCTCCAGATTTCTAATCTGGGAATTTTTTCCATTCGTATTTTCCTTTTGGTGGTAATCTGAGTAAAGGCAGAGCACAAATTAACCCTTGGATTAATATATGGAGGATCACCAGTTATTCCAGACAAGGACTACAGAAAATAATTCACTCTTGGGATTTTTAGCCAGTAAAATAGTGAATTTTCTTTGCAGCACTTTAACCCACACACATTCTTTTTCAGTTTTTAATATTTATGTTCTTCTGTCATCCAACTCCGAGCAGTTCCCCTCTCTTCTTTATTTCCTGAGCCTTCTATTTCACAAAGCTGAAGTTTCCACTTCCCCCACAATTGCCTCAACATCCATGAATTAACCCTGGATGCTGAACTTTGTCAAAATTGCTTCCTGAACCCAACTTTTCACTCAGGAATGTGCATCTGAGCTCAGAAATATTTTTCAGTTCTTCCAGGTTATATTATCCAACCATTTGATGTCAGGGAGGAGGTTTGTGTAGTACTTAGATGCCTTCCATATCAATTTATCTGGTTTAAACAGAGGCTTTGGGGTTTTTTGGTTGGTTTTGGAGAATTTTTGTTCATAGGCTGTTTGAGCTGGTGACTGAAATACAGATTTATAGGTAAACAGCAGCATGCATGTATGTACCAACATAAATAATTCGTTCATAAATAAGGTGAAAGTGCTAAATAAACAATATTATCTTACAATTTACAACTGTTTTTTCAAGTCCATATATGAAGGGTGCATATTTGATGCATGCCAGGATGCATTTTTAAATATCTCAGGGACACCAGAACAAACTGTGCCTGAAGAATGAACAGGGACATCAATGGGAACCTGTATCCACACACTTTCAGCCCAAAAACATGAACCACAGAACTTTTCCATCATGTTCACAACACTGGGAGACACAGGTCTTTTGAAGGTTTTCCTATCAGTAACTGGCAGGTTGAACTTCTAATTTTAGCAGCATTTATTCTACTTTGTTTACGATTTTGTCAGGTTTAATGTGCTTTTGCACATTCAGCAGCAGAGCAGCAGTGAGCAGTAGCTACACTGATATATTTATTTATCTCTACACTGTCCCAGTGCACATCTGTGATGTATACACTGCTCTCAGGCACATGAACCTGCCCTTGAATTCCAGTGAAATGCAATTTCACCCCCAAAAACAAGGGGGAAGCAGCCATAGCACTTATTTACACTTAAACACAGCACTTATTTACACATATATGGTGCTTATTTACACATATATGGTACTTATTTACACACTGACAGTGGAAGACACTGAGTAGAAAATGAGCTAAAATGCTTTGATAAATTTAAACTGCTGTAGGTGGCAACTGTGCAGATCTTATTGGTGTTCCCAGTTCTGCAGACACCTTGCAAAAAAAGCAAGATATTAAGTCTGGCAAGATGACTTTGAAGTGCTGGCTCTGCTGTAGAGGGTCAGGAGTGTGTTGGAGACACCACAGGAATACTTCTCACCGGACAGGAGGAGAACTGATCAATTTTGGGTTCTGCTGTGGGTCAGCACCTTCTACTAAAAGAAGTCCCAGGATCAATATCCCTGGATATTACCCTCGTGCTCATTCAGCTCTTTAAAAAGAATGACAAATACATGGGGCAGAATTCTCTCTGCCTGGTACAATGCTCTGTGTGATCACAAACTAATCCACCTGAGCGAGGCAGAACATGAACAGCCTCCATAAAGTGTGATATTAGCTTTAAAACTCTAGCATAACACAGAAGTCATTTTATATCCTCAAGAGCATTAAAAAAAAAAAAAAAGGTAAATAACTCCTGCAGAGGGGTTAGAAACATATACTGTAGGATTAGAGCACCGAAAGGACTGATTATAAAGTGGACTAATTATAAAGTGGAGAGCAGGATAATTTAAAATATCAGTCTTTGGGGTTAGCAGCCCACAAGCCATATCATGGCCTTGGCCAAGCAAGTTAACTGCAGTGAGAGCACTCCCCAGGCTTTTATGGCAAAATTAACTCCAAAAAAAAAAAAGACAAACTCAAGTAGTTGTCACTGATGTCGAGCCAAAAAAGCTTTCTGGCTTTAGCACTCCTCTCTGCAAGGTCAGGGGTGGCCACAGGACCTTTATTATTGCTCAGAGTCCATTTGACTTGAATCATACATGAATGCAATCCAACAAGCTAATTAAAGACATAAAGCTTCTCTTGGATTCGATTAGGGTTGTCTTTTTTTTTTTCCTTTCCCCTAGGAGGATAATTTTTTACAGCCCGAAGTGAAGTTACATATTTTCACTAGACAATACAGAATGAAAAAGGGAAACAAAGAAATACATGCTTTACCAAAAGCCAATAAAAAGGAGATGGATTAGCTTTCAATCACACTGAAACAGGTCAAAGAAGTAAATCTAACTTTGCAGAGCTATAAAGAAAAGATCCATCTTTGTCTCTGTGGTTTAAATAAAAGTTTGACAAGAAAGTTAATAATATGAAAGAGAAGGGAGGATTTATAAAAATCCTTTTTGCAGAGGTAAATAATTGAAACAAGGCACAGAGCTCAGAAATTATTGTAGCTCCACTTCAGGATGAAAAAAGCCCTGCTGAATTCAGCACAGTGTGCAGAATGCCAGGGGAAGCCAATGCCTCACAAACCCAGCTCGCACCAGGATGGAGCAACTGCGGGAGTGTCACTCTTACAAAAATTAGGCAGAATTGTACACACTGAAGCGCCTTCAAAAAGGGGAATAAACACCAGACTGAGCCCAAAGTTCCCCTGTGAGCTGTCCCCTCCTTGCCAGCTCTGGAGCTGACCAACACTTCCATAATCCACTCAAACCCCACTCCCCCCACACGAGGCCCTCTGCCGAGGAAGATCCAAGCAATGCTCAGAACTAAAACCTCTCCTAAAAGCCCCTGGCACACATCCTAAAGAACAAAGTTTCTAAGGAAATCACCACGGCCTCAAAAATAAAGCAAATTTCCCTCAGCTATAACTCAGCTCGTTCCTTTTCTCCTGCAATTGTGGTGCAAAAAGGTTTTTCCCTGACTCTGTTACAGAAGCAATTTCCATAAAAACCTTTCAAAAGAGGTGTTCTCTCACCTTAAGCCAAAACTGTTCAACACTTCTTTGCAAGACATAAAAAAAAAAGAAACCTCTATCGGGAGCTCACTTAGCTCACGCACTCAGGAGTTAAATGAACTGTTCAGAGAAGGAATTATCCTCCCTGGACAGCCTGGGGGAGGCTTTGAAGTTGGGAAAGCAACTCATTTCTGAACACCAGCTGGACTTTTTTTAGCTAGCAAATTTGCTGCTAATTCAGTAGTTCAAGGCACCAGTGAGAGTTTCCTATTTCTTGATTTCCCTTTGGCACATCACAATTTTTTCTCCTTTCGTGCTGAGGGTCTGGAGGTCACTGCTGTGCCCACTTGGGAACATGGTGAGCCTCACTGGGAGGAGCCAGAGGTTCTGTGGAGCCTTCTGGACTGGTTTAAAGGGATCAAATTGACTCCCTTTGATCCCAAGTTTTTACCAACATGTTATCCCTGCCACCTCCAGCTCTGCACATCCCTAACCTGGCAGCAGGAGGAGGAGGAATAGATGCATCCCTCAGCTGGGAGTGACTGTTAAATCTCTCCAGCTTCTGCTCTTGCAGCTTTATTCCCCCACCTTGATCAACTGAGTCTTGTTTCCTCAAAGCTGCTTAGGGCAGTATCCAGCTCCCCAGAATCCTAAGTTGTTGCTCAGAAATGAGTGAAGATTATTTGGCCTCTCTCCTTCCCAGCCTTGGAATGCTAAACAAAGATGTGAGGCACTCATCGCCTTCATGTTGCCTCTTAGCCAAGATTGTAATTTCAAATATCTGATTATATTCCTCCCCTGATGAGTTCAAAGGAAACAAAAGGCAGCAACTAAGATGCAGGATTTAATTGCAGGAGGAAAAAAGGCTCTGAAGAAGTTTCATGTGACAGAATCAGCAACAAGTGTCATCTGCTATTAAATGAGTTGTCACATCAGGGGACGTGTGCAAATGAGAAGGAGTAACTCCCACTGCAAGAGAGACCTAGAACGTGATAAAAGGCATGGAAACACACACAAAAGTGAGTGAAACCCTGGGTATTCAGAGCTGAGCAAACAGGTAGAGAAGAGAGGGAAACATCAGTTAGCAAAGGTCAAAGACAGAAGCTGTTTGGGTCCAAACCACCAGGAAAAAACACTGAGCTTTGCTATTGCTAAATTCTGCTTTAGAACTTCAAGTTCACCTTAAAATGCACATTTCTTTCCAAACTAATATTTTGCATTATGTTTAATTTTACCAGGACTACTGTTAACATGGAAGACTGATCCAGTTAGAGGAAATAATATTTAAACAATAGCACTTGTTTACTTTAACCTTGAGAGCAAACATATTCCAAAAACTGTTACTGAATCAAAAGTGGGTGGTGGAGGCTAATTTAGACACTTGAGAAAGATATGCTAGATGAGGAGAGATACAGCCTGGCTGCAGAGAGCACCGGGAGTGCAACGAGACTCATCAGAGATTTGCAAACATGACATAATCGAAGACTAAAAACACTATGGGCTGAGTGCCCTGAAGAGCAGACAACTCATGGGGGACCTCAAAGTCTTCACACACACAGAGGAGAATATCATCTTTTTCCATACCTAGGACAGATGAGACAAGTCCCTCAGTTTTCCTGACTAATTACAAGATGAAACATCCAGGGTAAATGTCAAGGAAACCTTTCTAACAGCAGGGATGAGGAGACAGAACAGATTAGCTGAGCATCTCTCTACCATTGGAGATCTTTCAGAATACACTGAATAAATATCTGTCAGGATTAATATACAGCTGATCCTGCCTTGGGGCTGATGGATGAGCTACATGACCTCTCCAACATCCTTCCAGGTTATTCCACTGAGTTTCACTTGTAACAGTTGTTCACAAAATCAGGAGCTGGATTTGATGACTGAAAACAATTTCCAGGATTCCTCAGGAGCACATGAGTGGTTCAAGATAAATCTCCTTTCCAGGGAGCACAGAGCTGTTTGTTTCCCTGCTGTTGCAATCACCATCTTTAAGCAGCTGGGAACATGCACAGAAGTTGGGGTAATTTCCATTACCCAGTTCAGAAGTCAGTTCCAAAGGCTGGTAAATTAACTGCACTGCAATTGTGCTAAGGAACATTTCAGCAAAGATACATCTGTTAAAAGCACCCTTGAAAGGCAGAGACCTTTAAATCTTTAAAGTTGTCCCTTTGAAAGACTTAATTTTTGCAGAAGTGATAAAGGTTTAACTAACATAGCTTGATATCCAGCCTGGGAGGTATTGGGGAAACAAATAAAGAGTTTAAACACCATTTTTGAGAATTAAAATGCAAGATCTCCTCCAAGTCATTCACTGGCAAGGCTCCCAAATCATTCTTGCTTAATATAGAATATCTCGAGTTAGAAGGGACCCATTAGGATCAATTAACTTACTAGCTAGGTAAGTTAATTCTCACCTTTAATGCAGCCAGATGGTTCCCAGGAACCAGATGACTGAAAAATGGAATCTTTGGCCTTTCTGAGACCAATTTCAGAGCTGTAAGACAACATCATATCTTTTAAATAAAGATGAGCTCCACTTGTAGGAGTCATTCGTCAAAGAAAAATATTTTACAGAATGCTGGTGATGACTTTAAGGAATCCATTCTCTAATGGTTCTTGTCCTGTGCACAGAAGTGACCACCTAAGTCCTGAACATCTCCAGCCTGAACTCCCTCAGTAAATCTTTCAGACACTGGAAAGAAATGGGGTTTTAAGTTTCCTCAATCAATGGCCTCTGTGACTGTCAGTATATTCCATTTTGTACACCACTGAGATGATTGAGTTTTGTTTGTTAATTGGGGCTAAAATTGACTTACAGCACAGTAAATGGGAGCAGTGCCCGGGCTCCAGAGGCACGTACAGCACGACAGGAGATTCCTGCATCCTGCGAGACACCTCTGCCCTGCCTCTGCCCTCGAGCAGAAATACAGCAGAGCTGAGCTGTCTGCAGGCTTTCAGAGCTCCTGACTGACGAGCAGGAGATGAAAAGTTGCCAGCATCACTCCCTGCTCAGGTCAGGCCCAGGTCCTGCCTCCGAGCCCGCGCTCCCTTCCCTCGGCAGCGCTCTCTGAGCCTATTTACAGCACCATCCCTTTTCATCACACAGGCCATTCATCTGCAGCCCATGCAAATTAAATTAAAGCCTCAGCTTTCATCAAAGCCATCCTGGTTCATGCTGCAGGATGTGCAGTTTGATCCTGTGGTAGCTCCAGCCTCCAATCCCTAATGCCACTCTGCCACGGGCGGTACCTGGTGTCGCTCACTTCTTGCAGGCAGCTCCTGAAGCATCACAAAAGACAATTATTGCACCTTGTTTTTGGTCTTGGTTGCTACTCCTTGAATCATGTGAAAGACAGAGAGAGTGGGAGATGCCCTGTGCCCTGGGAGTTTTGGAGTGAACCTCTGGAAAAGGAGGTTGGAGGATGCACACAGAGCAGGAGCAGCAGGGAGGCACCGCAGCACAGCAGAGGTGGAGAGGTTCTGCCTCTTTGCTCGTCACCTCTGCCAAAGACTCTTCTAGAAACCAAGGAAATCTCTGATTATGAAAACATCTTCCCAGAGGAAAACAAACCTAACGATTTTTACACAAGCAAGCTTGGTCTGTTGGGGAAATTCCCACTGGGGACTTCACACCCCCCTCATTTCCCTTCCCCATGCCAACAGTCTCCGTTGGTGAGGAATAACTACCACGAAAGAATCCAAAAAAACCCCTTTTTCTTCACAATTATTTAAAATCCTTGCAGAAACAACTTTTTTTTCTCCCCCAGTAAAGTGATTGTGAAAACCCCGGGCCAGTAGCTGTTCCAAGAATCAGCAGAAGTGACAGTGGCAAGAGCTCATGCAAAAAACCTCAATTCTTACCTCGTTATGAGGAACTGCCCAGTGAGAAGCACTGGTCAGTGTTGTACAGGGGCAGTGATGGCAGCAGGCAAAAATCCTCTCCCAAATCCCAGTTTTACACCATATTTTAGCCTGCATTCCTCACCAGGAGGGAATGGACACATAAGCAGCTTTCCAGAGCAGCTTGTTGACTAACAGCTGGTTGAGGATAAGGTGATGCTGGGCAGGGTTTACAACCTCACCTTGTGCTGCAGATTTCATTTTAGCTACAAATCCCTTTTGGGAAAGCAACAATTTTACCTCCACTAGTTCACTTAGTGCAGTAAACTGTATTTGTCATCCTTTCTCTCCAAGAGAGGAAAGAAAAAAAAATCACAAAACTCAATGCATTAAATTTTCCAAGAACTTTAGAAGCATAATGCAAACTCACACATCCCAAGTTCTGTTCTAGTCAGGGTTTTCAGAGTGGTACAGCACTGTTTTATGCAGCTCATGGCCCAAACTGGTGCTTTTGAAGTTACTCTGGCTTATCAGTTAAATATGCATTGATTTTTTTTTTATTATTTATTCTTTAAAGAGATGTATTATTAATTAGGCAGCAGAACAACGCAGCTTCCCTGGAATTATTCCAGTCTGTGACTGAAAAACACATCCAAGGTGCCATCCAGGATAAAAAGCCCCTGGTAGCTCAAGTGAGGATTTCACACAGCAAGCTCGACATCCAGCCCTTCAAAAATAATAGATTAAGGCACAACTTCTCTTTCCAGTTTATGCTGGGCACAGTAGAGCAATTCTGGAGAAAGATTGTGGACAGGGGACTCTCTGCTCTGCCACTACAAGTTAAAAGTAGCACAGGGACTGCTTGTGGGGGTGCCCAAACTCAATCCCCATCTTCTCACACCTATGCATTGAATTTCCCTTGATGGACTCATGGCCTGCAGTGAAGATGCCAAGTCCCAGCTGACATCACCTCACAGCAGGGTAATGGTGCTGCTGCAAACATCAAGTCCATGGTCCAAGACACCTCGAAGAGAGAATGAGTCCACAAAATCTGAGGTGCCCCTGCTCAGGGTGAGACTGGTCAAAGTATCCCTCAGGCTTCTCTTTAGAGACCTGAGCTCTTAAAACCCATCTGTTGTTATTTCAACGAATTAGGGATTTTTATCCCTCAATTTACCCCCTGCATGAGATGCCCGTGGTGCAGAGCAGGGTGGGCTCCAGATAAAAACTTCCCTGCACAAACCTCAGACTTGTGTTTCCAGCTGACCGACCCCCAGAGCACCCAGATGGGCTCTTGGATGCCACATCTCTCTGACAGGCGTTGCAAGTAATTCAGCAAAGCTTCATTAATGTGACTTTAAAGCAAGAGCCCTCTGGGCTAAATCAATCTGAAAATAAAAAAAGGTCCATGGGGAATCATAGAGAAGTCAACATGACTCTTCTGTTGGGCTGATCACTTCACCTTCCTTCCTCCCTCTGTGCTTTTCCCTTCCAGAGGGACTTGGGCACTAGGCTGAGTGCTGAACTGTCGCTTCAGATTTTCAGCCTTTAGAGATGAATTCCCCTCCTGACTCGAGCCCTGCCCGCACTCACCTCCTGCAATTGTGTGTGTGTAGTTAATCATATGCAGCTACACCGAACCTGATTGTTAAAAGGCTGAGTAAATATAACTACACCCTTGTTATCTTGTTTAAAGGTAGGAAGATTAATTTGAATTCTAACTGGAAATACTGATTCAATGAATAAGCCTGAAATGTAGCGGTTTTCAATTACACTAAGAAATTGGTCTTTTGAATTTTCAAATTATGCGAGGCAAAGCAAGTTCACTTCAATCTATACGTGGGGATATATTTGCTGTCTTCACCGTGCTGCATGTCAGTGGGAAAGAGCTAAAAGGGAGTGAAAAATCCTAACGTTGGCTGTTGGTGCCCTCCAGGGGCCCGGCCGGGTATAAATTTCAGCCCAAACATAATTTTTGAACATTCAACATATACAATAAATACTGTATGTTATTACCCTGCTTTAAAAGGGGGTGAGGGCCATTTTTCATGCCACCCTCAGCAGACAGTTGCTCTCCACAGTCCCACAGACACTGGGCTGCTCAATCAAACAGGAGCAAGGGAGGGATGCATTTATATTTGACTCTTTCCAGCTTCCCTGCCTGGATTCCTAGGAAAACAAGGTTTGTATCCAATAACAAACCCGAAGGACAAATAGAGGTGGGGGGAATTCAATCTTGTAACTTCCAGCCACGGTGGGAGTTCTACCCATTTTCATTGCAGGCTTACTCCAGGTTTACACACAGCCAGTACCCTCCCCAGTGGGCTTTAGACCCTCTGGAAGAAGACAGAAAGCATTCCTCTGCCTCACAGATTGAAGGTGACTCCTCAGAGCAGGGACTATCAATTCTCATTTTCCCTTGCCATCCCAGCCAGTAACAGCTGCCACAGGACAACAGAGAGGAAAAGGAAAGCAAACAAACAAACAAAGCACCAGTGTCCAAAAGCAAGCCCAGAAGAGAATCTGTGTGTAACACACCTCCAGCACGGAGCTACCTGATCCAGGGTTTTTCTGGAATTAATGGAGCTCTTCCTGGCAGTGCCCAGGACTCAACAACTGCAGAGAGCGTGGCTGGGAGGAGATGTCTTACCAGGGCACAGCTGTGTTAGAATTCCTCCCCCTAAACATTCCCATACCTTAGGAAAGCACCAAAATAAGGCTGGGATTATTGTCCAGTCTCACCTGCAATAGTAGCTACAACTTTGCAGCTTCCACCAAATTAACTTCTTCCACCAAATTAACACTCAGAGTTTTTGGTGTACTAGAGGTATCCTCTAAATCCACATCTTCCTTCTTCACCTCACAGCATAAACCATCCAACAAGTCAGAGCTGTGGAGAGCTCCTCTTCCACTGAGGTAGGAATGGCACTTTGTTTCAGGGGTTGAATTTTCAATACCTGCTCACAGTTTTCAGCCCACTATGCAAAAATATTTAAATGAATACTTAAATTTCCTGCCAGGCTGAAGTAGGCAGGGCTGCACTGGATGCCCACAGGGCACTACACACCAGCTCTGAGCCCTGTGCTTTCTCCTCCACAAAGTCCAGCATTGAGGTGCTCCAGAAAAGTCCAGACCAGGTGCTGCTGACCAAATGCACCTGTGGGATATTGAAAAATTCCAGAGCTGAAGATGCTGAGGGACATTCTACCATGCACAAGGTGCACAAGTCAGCTTCTGATAGACCTGCTGAAAGAGTTAGCATCTCCCTCTGTCGTATTCAGAAAAATGAATTTTTAGGCATTTTTTGCCTGACAAGCTTCTTGCAGGACAAGGTCAGTCAGAGTTGTTCTCAGGAGAGAAAATGTAAATGTGACAATTGTTTTTGATAATGTGTTCTCCTTGGCCAACGAGAATTGGGTTTTTTTTTTTTTTTTTTGGGTTTTTGTTTTTCATACTTTGGGTTGCACTGTTCACACAGACACACAGACACAGACACACAGACGACAGCTCCAGCTAACCTGGCTGGAGAGAGAGAAAGATTTGCTCTATTTTCTTGAAATAAATAACCAAGCCTTCTGATTTCAATCTATGAACACAGAGTCATCTTGTTTGTTGGGAAAGGCCCTGAAAATAGGGCCAAGCCATTTCTACATCCCTGCCCCTCTCTGTAGCACAATTTCTTAGGGAGCAGAGACATGATTGTCTCATGAAAGAGCTTTGAGCTGTCCAAGTAAGCCTCAGAATTTTGGGCCTGTGTTGAAGTGATAAAGCCTGTGGCGCAGCAAAAATTGTTTTTAAGGTGTGTTTTAATTTTAGATAAAATAGTTGTACCATAATCACGGTAACTGCCTTAACTTGAAATTGTTTTGCGTTTTTTCTCACTCTGTGCACCAATTAACAAATACCTGTAACTGTAAACTGTCTGAACTCTATATAATCAGCCATTTTCAAGATAATAAAGGAAAACCCATGATAAAGCAAATTAGTTCACATAGTCTGTTACTCTGTCTCAGCCCCTGCATAAAAGCCCTGACCTCACCTCTGCCTGCACAAAGCTCTCTGGTCACGTCAAGAAACGAGACTTCAGAGATGAGGAAAACCCTAAAAGTCTTTGACGTAATTAATATCAGATAATTGCTCTGAGTCTTCTTCCATCTGCTGATTACAAGTAGAAATTGAGTCTGGGGAGCTGCTGCAGATCATCTTTGTGCAATTACAATTTCTGATGGACTACCCCAGCTCCTGCAGCTCTCCCGGAGCTCCAGCACGGTCCTGAATGGAAACCTCGGAGCAGCAGTGACACATCCTGGTGTTCCCATGCCCACGAGGCAGAGCCACACTCCTGGATCACTGCTGGCTGTGCACACATCCTGGTGTTCCCCATGCCCACAAGGCAGAGCCACACTCCTGGATCACTGCTGGCTGTGCACACATCCTGGTGTTTGCCATGCCCACAAGGCAGAGCCACACTCCTGGATCACTGCTGGCTGTGCACACATCCTGGTGTTCCCCATGTCCACGAGGCAGAGCCACATTCCTGGGTCGCTGCTGGCTGTGCAGCAGTGACACATCCTGGTGTTTGCCATGCCCAAGAGGCAGAGCCACACTCCTGGGTCGCTGCTCATCCTGGTGTTCCCATGCCCACGAGGCAGAGCCACACTCCTGGATCACTGCTGGCTGTGACCGCTCCGCTCACTGCTGAAAAATCACCGCCGCAATCAGAGCGGCAGCTAATTAGCGACACACCCTGCCTCCCATCACTCGGCTTTGTTCTCCTTAAATCACTCCCCACCCCTGCTCTCTCTCGCTGTTTTCAGGGATTATTTGGAGCCCACTTCAGAGCTGACCAGGAGCTTGGCTCCCAGCAGTGGAGCTGCAGCCTGGCACTCCTGGAGGTCAGGCTGAGCCAGGTCCCAAACAGCCCAAATTGGACACTGAGCAGTCAGAAACCTGAACGGGCACCAGTTCATCCTCAGCATATTGCTCANAGGATGCTGCCTCTGCCTCCAAGGTCTTGATAAGAAAAATAAACAACTCTGAAACAGCAAAGAAGATGTCTCACTTCGTTCTTTTCAACACGATGAGCCAAAGAAAGATAATCTCCAGGGCAGAGGACAGGGTTGGAGCCTTTGGCTCCCCACCCTGCAGGGGACATCAGGCCTCTGACAAGAGTGGAATAGCCACAAGCCAATGTCTCCACTTTAACCAGGACACAAGAACCCAAACCTCCTGGCAGCTGCACAGTGCTGCTGCTACCTCCCCCACACTGGATAGATTCTCATGCTCAAAAGGGAGCAAAGCAGCTCAGCTCCATCCCATTAGCCCCCAGACAGAGTGTCAGACACCAGGCTCTCCTTAGGGAAGAACACCAGTTAATAAAGCAGCCACTGCACCAAAGCATCAGGGTCCTGGACCTGCCAGAGGGACCCTGGGGCTGCACAAACATCTTCCTGGGAATGCAACAGAAAGGNAATGTCTCCACTTTAACCAGGACACAAGAACCCAAACCTCCTGGCAGCTGCACAGTGCTGCTGCTAACTCCCCAGCACTGGATTGATTCTCATGCTCAAAAGGGAGCAAAGCAGCTCAGCTCCATCCCATTAGCCCCCAGACAGAGTGTCAGACACCAGGCTCTCCTTAGGGAAGAACACCAGTTAATAAAGCAGCCACTGCACCAAAGCATCAGGGTCCTGGACCTGCCAGAGGGACCCTGGGGCTGCACAAACATCTTCCTGGGAATGCAACAGACAGGAGAACTATCCCCTACCAATCCTGCCCCGTCCCAGCCCTTTTCACTCACATTTAGTCAATATGGGGATTCTGGAACAACGGCTTCTGTTGTATTCCATGTTTTCTGCTTGCTGGAGCAGGAAGGAAAAGGGAGGGTGTTTAATTTGACCACTGCAGAGCCGTGCCCTGGACACTGCTGAGGGGTGCAGCCTCTCCCCAGCGCCTGCAGGTGGCACGGCCTTCCTGCACATCTCTAATCCACCCTCCAGAATCACATTCCAGGAGGAAAAAGAAAAAAAACAACCAAAAACCAAAACGCTTTCTAGATGAAGAAAGGTTTCAAAGATCATATACTGATTTATGATTTATTTTGTTCAAAGCCATCAATTTAAACAATTGCTTTATTTTCCTGAGGCTGTGCTGGATTAGATTTAGAAAACATTGACAAGGAAAGATTAATGCTGGAGAACATAAAATGAGTTACAGGAGACTGACAGTGAAATACACAACCAGCACTGTGCTCGGAACAGCAGAATATGAAGACTCATGAAAAGTACAACTCATATTGATCATGATAGCAGCAAACATCTAAAACTAACAAAGCAGTGCCCATTTGGGGAATTAAAGTCCAGCCAGCAATTTTAGCTTGATAGCCTTTCACTGACAAGTTTTTGCAGTGAATAATCTTTTAACTCCCAGCAGGGTATTCCACCCCCTCTGCCAGGCTGCCACACAGAGCTGGTGTAGTCACCTGTGCCACCCCTCCAGGTGGAACAAAATGAAAATTAGTATTTCAGGGGACATAAATGGAGTTTGTTCAGCTCGAAACACATTTTTAAATTATTTATCCACATTGGAAAACATCACAACTTGTATCATGGCCTTCTGCAAGTACCAGACAGAAAAAAAATTCAGCCCAGTGTGCAGTGAGCTGCTGTCCCATATCCATGCTGGCAGCATTACTGACCCTCCCACAGCTGCTTTTAACTTTACACACCTTGGCACACACTCAGCTGACCCCCACTGTGTGCCTTCAGCCTGGGTGTGCACACACAAAACCAGAACAACACAGAAAGGACAATTTCTCTTTAAGTCTTGAAAGGATTTCCACTGGCAGTGAAGAGCACCAGCAGCTTTCTCAAGGCATGGTACAACCCCTGGAACATCCATGTTCAGTGGCAACATCTTTTTGTCCAAAGTCACACAGGTTTGCCCAAGGGAGTTAGCAGAGAACCTGTTCTACTGCACTTCTCCTTGAGACAGAGATGCTCCATAAGTCTCCCCACAAATATTTTACACTCCACAGAGCTCACAGCATCCCCTTTCCCAGCCCTACTGTCACTATTCAATACAGAATCTCACTGCCTTTACATTCTAGCTATTGAGACACTGATTACAGTAGGAAAAAATGCATCAATATATTTAGAATTGGTTCAGCTGCCAAATTGCCACAAAATGAGAAAGCAACGTTGGGGCCCAACCACTAAAATTGATGGCTTTGCAGCAAGTCTGTGGTACCTCAGCCACAGAACTGAGTGATTCATGGCATGACAGGGTTTCAGTAATCACAACTCTTTTGAAAATAAAGCTCCAGCTAATCAGGGTGGTCTTGTTTCCCTTAAATACATTAAAAAGTCATTACCTCAAGCAGTCATTACATCAACACAGCACTTTTTTAAAGGGACAGCATCAGACAACGCTGAAGGGCTTTTGAGATGCTGCTATTCCAGCCTTCTGTCATCTCCATAATGGCCCAATTCTTTCAGTCAACAGCTAGAAACATTAAACTTCTATTTTCTCTGCTCAAAGCTCCTTGCTGCCCTTTACTGGCACAGACTCTTGCTGAGCTTGGGAAGGAAATCAGACTACTCATACATATCAGCACTTTTTCTCCCCTGGGTCTAAGTTTAAAACAGACAACATGTTTCAGAAATATTAATTTACATGAGATATTTTAAGTGCAGCATAGGAGTTTCCCAGAGTTTGCCTTCTCATGCTTCAAGCTTCATTAATCAACTCAGCCCTGCCAAAATATATTGTAGGAAGATGTCTGTAGCCTCTGGTCTAAGGCATAATCATAGCTCAGAGTGGAATAGCTACAAGCCAATGTCTCCACTTTAACCAGGACATGACCCAAACCTCCTGGCAGCTGCACAGTGCTGCTGTTAACTCCTCCACGCTGGCAGGATTCTCATGCTCAAAAGGGAGCAAAGCAAGATGAGAGCAGGAGAGAAACTGGGGAGAGCCAGCACCTTGAGGAGCAAGGAAAAGAGCAGACCTAAAAAAGTGTGGGAGAAGTCTGGAGATAAAAATGCAGCTTGCACCAGTCTAGCTCGAGTGCTACCTCAGGAAAGGGAAGGCTCCTCTCCACCTTTATAAGCTTTCTATAACTTCTCACCACATTTCACACGGTGCTTTCGAGGGGGCTCAAAGAGCAAACCCTGCTGAGGCAGCACTGAGCACATCCCTCCCACTGCCCTGGCAGGAAAAGGGCTCCTGAAGAGCTGGATGACAAAAGTGCTGTCACAGAGCCACGGGGAGGAAATAACAGAATAACAGCAACAGAGCTGAGAAGCTCAGCACTGCTCCAGGCAGAGCGAGAGCTGTCACTGCTCTGCCCCCACGGAGCAGCACACCCCCGGCAGCCCCCACAGCCAGCTGGAAACACGAGCTGGGAATCGCCTCCCAAACTTCTCCCACACTGCCCCGGAGCCCTGACTGCCACAGTGTGACACCCACACACACCAACCTGCTCTGCTGCGGATGCCACCTGCACCAGACTCTGCCCTCTGCTAGAGCCTTCCTCCAACCCTGCTCTTCCTCTGCTGGCTGAGGGAACACCTGAGCTCAAATCACCTCGAGAGCTCAGCCTCAGGCTGGAAACAGGCACAGCTGTCTCCTCCTGAGCTGGACACATCTGAAAAAGCACAAGTCTTGTGCCATTCCAGCTGGAAAAGGCTCCCTCTCATTTGCCTCATATATTCACATTGATGTTGCCCCTTAGTTGATGCCTTAGGTTTTAACTTTTCTATGTTCCCAGCCCTGCCCTGCCCAGTGTCACTCTGCAGTTCCCTGGAGCTCGTTCAGTGCTGTTCTCTCATGCTCACACACACACAACAAAGCCTCTCCAGCTCTCCAAGGACACCCAGACCCTCCTAGGCCCAACAACTGCAAACCACAATCTTGGGGAGAGGGGGGCAAGCTTGGGCAAATTCCATCCTTGCCTGGCTTCTGCTTGGGGAATTGATGCTGAGATCCAAGTGGGAAGAACTCGGGAGCTGTCCTTGTCCATGTTGGGATGCACTGAGGCAGGAGCCTCTGGAGCCCAGAGTGTACCTCTGAAGGCCTTTCCAATCAATCCCTCCTTGATTCCTTTATTCCTGCCTGCTCTCTGTTTCTAGGCACCCATTTAAGGCATCACCAGAAATCCCAGCACAGGGTTTTTCTGTGTAGGACACCCTTTGTTTCTGCAGCAGAAGGATTCCAGCTCCACGCTCAGTCTTTAGTCACAGAATTACTTGAGTAGTCATACTGAAGTACATAAAAGTCTAAAACTATCTTCAGTAAATCCACCCTTCTTCTGGAGCAGTCCTTTCCACTTCCATCACCATTCACCTGCATAAGATGAAGCACTGCTATAAAGCTGACCATTATATTTTTACAGAAATTAGATTTTTAAATGCTTTCTGATTTTATTTAGTGCTCAAATACTCCAGCTCAGCACAGAAAGGAAATTATTCCTCCTCTCCCCAGAGAAAAATGGTAGTTTATATTGCACAGAAAAGGTATTTCCCCCCCCCAAAAAAACACCTTGGCTCAAGACCAACAACAGCAGATCTCAGGCCTGTACCAATAAGAGACTCTCAGCTCTAAACTCAGGAATTTCCCCCTTTAAAAACCCCTGAAGGGAAGAGGTTTTCATTAGTATTACCTGTAGAACGGAGAGACCTTCAGATATCAAATCCTGGAATTATTCAGTTATTCTGTGCTGAAAGAGCAATTTCATACTACTTGAGAAGGAGAGCATTTAAATACTGATCACTGAGCTTCTCTCTCATTCCCAGATCCACAAAAATTTGTTCTGTGCAACCAGAATCAAAGCTGGGTTTCCAGACAAATTAGCACTTGTAGCCCTTTGAGAGCTTTATTCCCTTAAAGTCAGAGCTCATGTCACACCCACACAGCACCTCAGCCTTGTACTCACCCAGCCAGGAGGACAAGAACCACACCAGCATCCAAGGAGAAAGGAAATCCTTCCATAACAGAGGCAGAAACAAGTATTACACTTCCTATCAAGGTGCTGGAGACCCCGATGGCCTCTGGCTCAGCTTTCTTCCTTATTTCAGTGTCTCATGTCCTGAAAAGATGAAATGAGGCTTCCTTCTGCTATTTCAAGGTTTGTTTATTTTTTCCTTATCAAAACCTTGGAGGCACAGGCTGTGCTGTGGCCTCCAGGAACACAAGTGCAGAGAGGCAGTGGCTACCCAAAGCAGGTAGCTTTTATATCTATTATCAACCAGTTAGGAAGTTTTACATATCTTATTTTGTTCCCAACACCAGTGAGTATCAATGTCATTGACAAGTCCCTTCTACTCTAAACTCCCTCCACCAACCAACACACCACAGGAACTTGTGTCAGAGAAGAAAGGAAGAGAAGGAGAAGAAAGAAGAAGGAGAAGAAGAAGAAGCCAACACCCTGAAACCTCCATGTTGCCTCTATATAATATATAGAGCAAAATCCTAAACCTACAGCTAAACTCTCTGTGGTTCACTAAACAAAAATCTTTTCACTTTTCTGGTGCATCCAAGTTCTCCCAAAAGTGAAGGGAGCTACTCCCATAAGCATAGGTCGCAGGCTAAGCTATTTTTTGAGGAGCTCTGGGGATAAAAAAACCCCCAGGAGGGCAGGAGAAGTGCTCAAGCTTCCCTGGACTCCAACAACTTTCAGAGCTCTCTCCAGCAGGACACAGAAACCTCTGGGCAGCTCAGCCCAGTGGAGCCCCAAGTGCTGCCAGGACAGCTCCTCATCATCCCCTGAGGTCATGGGGTTCCTCTTCATCCCCCTGCTGATGCCTTAAATGGACACTTAGAAACAGAGACCAGACAGGAATAAAGGAAAAAGATGGTATTGATTTGAAAGGCTTTTAGGTGTACACTTTGGGCTTTAGAGGTTCTTGCCTCAGTGGATCTTAAAATGGACAACCCAGGTCACGAGTTCTTCACATTTTTGTATCAACATAAATTCACTAACTAGAACCCAGCCAAGGATGTGATTTCTCCTGAGTTTGCTCCCTTCTTCCCAAGATGAAGGTTTATAGTTCTTGTTCTGGGTGTGCTTGGAGATTAAGCTGGAGAGGTTTTGTTATGTCTGTCTTAACACAGAGAACAGCACTGAACAGCTACAGAAAACTTCAGAGTCACACTAGCAGCACAGGATTTGAAAAATATAAAAGTTAAAACCTAAGGCATCACTGCTGCTGCAGGAGCCCCAGCACCACCCCACCATCCACCCTGTGCCCACCTGGGCCCCATCACACCCTGCCCACTCCCAGGGCACCTCCCTCTCCCAGATAGACCCAAATCATGGCATCTCCTGGTAGAAAGCATCTCGTGGTGATGCCCTTCCCTGGTCTTAAAATTAAAACCAAGACACAGTTTATGGGGAAAAGGGTGTTTCACTTTGGTATTTATTTCAGGATCTTGGGGTACAGCACTTTGTTTAGGTGGAATGCTTTGAAAATACATGTACACTTGCTATGCTGAAATACACACAATTACAGGCTTTTCAAAATTAACATATTTATTGAAGATTTTTTTAACGAGAGGTTTGAGTGAATTCTTTGTTTTGAGGAACTTTTTTTCTTTCATGGGCTTGTTTTAGTTTATAAAAACATGTTTTGTAGAGGATTTTGGTGTTTGGGGCTTTTAGTCTTGTCTCCTGGTTTAACAGTACAGTGTGTTTTAGTTAAGTTATCAGACTTGGGAAGTTTCAAGTATGTAGGCCAAAAGCACTAAGAATACATAAAACTATATAAAAGAGTATGTAAGAGGGGTATAAAAGAAAAAGCAAAAAAATCATTCTGGCATCCATGGAAACCCCCATGCAGCCCAGGAGCCTCATCCATGGGCACAGTGGTCCTGTGGCATGGGGGTGTTGGCTCTTCCAAGGCAATGACAGCTCAGAACTTTCTGTTCTGTGAGAAATGTTAGTGTTTAAAGTTTGTTCCCACTTCAGAATCAATTGCTGAAATATCAGACCCTTAACATGTTAGTGTTTAGCAGTTTGAGCACTCCCACATTTTCCTTTGGAGCAGGAAGAATCTGGAGCACTTGAACACACACACACCAACAAAGAGGTTCAGGAGATCTTGCAAAGGTTTGCCTACACAGATTTCAAAGTACAAGTGTTCCCTGAGCCTGGTAAACACTGAAACTTGGGAAGTGCCACTGGTGTCACTTAAACAGAGGGACAAAAGGCTCTGCTGTCACTCAAATCCAGCAGCTCAGATCCACACACATCTCAGCTTCTAAAACAAAAACTTCCCAACACCCATTCTCTCTCATGCTACAGCAGCTTCCCATTCCTGCTGCTGCCACACAGAATTCCCACCTTCATTCTCAAGGCAGGTTGTGATGCTGATCACTTATTTCTAAGAATTAGTCTGGAATCTTGGCACTTTCCAACTCCTCTACAGGACAGAAGTCATCTCATGAATATTATTTACTCCCTCTTAATATTGTTTTAGACTAATTTAAGTTTAAATCCTTCCAGATTTCCTTCAGAAAATGGGAGACAATAATGCACATGGAAAAAATAAGATAAGAATCTGCTAGAAACAAACTCTTTTAGTGCTGCTTGTTCAGAATGAAAATATAAAAAGCTTGTGATGTAATTCATATCAGATGGAAATTGCACTGGCTTTAAAAAAAAGTAAAATTTAAGTGGCACTGAGTCCCTGCCTGCCATTTCTTTTTATAAGGGACTTCTGACAAGGGCCTGGAGTGATAGGTCAAGGGGCAATGGCTCTAAACTGACACAGAGCAAGTTTAAGCTAAATATTAGGAAAAAATTCTTCCTGGCACACAGAGAAGCTGTGGCTCCCCTGGATCCCTGGAAGTGTCCAGAGCCAGGTTGGACAGGGCTTGGAGCACCCTGGGATGGTGGAAGGTGTCCCTGCCCATGGCAGGGGGTGGGATGGGATGAGCTTTAAGGTCCTTTCCAACCCAAACCTTTCTGTGATTCCACAATTTCCTGATCTATTTTGTGAAAAACACAAGCCCAGTGAGAGTGGCTACAGTATTAATTATTAAAATGATGCAATTTTCAGACGATATCAGCATGAGCAGGGTTAGTTCTTATCTGAAAATTAGTGCTCAATGAAGTCCATAAAAAGACACTTTCTTTCCAAGGACAGGACAATTAAGCATCAGGAGCTGTTCCTGGTTTGTGGTAATCTCTTCCCTTGGATATTCTGTGACCAGTGCAAACTGGTTTTACACTGGTGCCAACTTCCTGACCTAAACTCAGCAAAGCTCCAGGTGGGGTCTGAAACACCCTCAAGTTATAAAAGCCAAAAGAACAGAGAGGTTGAGAGCAGCCCCCTGAAACCATTTGCCCACGTCAGCTAAGGGGTCAGTCCCTAGCTTTCAGCAAGAAACTCCATCACCTCCCTTAACCCAGCTGCAAATGGATGCTGGTTTGTGCTGCTTTCAGGCGTGTGCTGGGGCTCTGTGAGGAGGCAGCCACCCCTGCAGGGACTGATCAGCATCCACAGCCACAGGAATAGGACAAATTCCCTCTGTCATGCTTCAGCTTGTGCTGGTTGTTAACACAAAACAGGTGGCAAGCGAAGGAATAAAAAAATCCCAGTCAGGGCAGATATTGGAGACGAGGGCTGCGAACAAAGGACTCTCCCTGGAGACTGGCCTTGGGCAGAAAAGCCTGGAACACCCTTGCCTGTCTCCAGCAGACAGTCAATCACAGCACAGTTCCCTCCAGTAGTTTCACATTTACTGTTATACACAGAGCTGTTCTTCATTAGCCATTAATGAGTTACAAGAAAACTGCCCACGACGAAGTTGTGGTGCCAAAGTAGGATGTGGAATTTTGAAACACTAAGTTTGTGCCTTCATTTTTAGGCTCCTGAGTAGCTTTGGAAAACTTGATCTGCAGAGAGACCTGCCAGAATCTTAGTTTCAGGCTCTGTCCCACCAATCCAGCTCGCACCAGCTACACAGAGCAGTAAGATGGAGAAAGAATTGTGTCTCCATTGGACCTGGCAATCAAAACTTGGGAGTTTTAGCTGGCTGCCTCACTGATGCAACCAGAAAATGGCACTGAGGTACCTTCTGCTGACAGCCAGCTCTGAAATTTCCAATATTTTATCACAGAATATTTTGAGCTGGAAAGGTCCCACGAGGATCATGGAGTCCAGCTCCTGAGTGAATGGCCCATACCAGGATCAACACACAACCTTGCCATCATTAGCACCAAATCTCTCTGAGTTAGCAGAATCTGGGAATTATAACCATCTCTCCCATAAATCTTGTTCAGTGCAATCCTGGATTAAGAATCACCAAGGCCGATAGGTGCCCTTCCTTCACCAGGTTTGTGAACAGATAATCTGAATTCTCCGAATTCTACAGAAATCCATCAGACAGTGATCTTCCCTTTGGCTTTCCTTCTTCATGCCTGATCCCTGATCTCTGCTCTTCTGAACATGAGAGCTTATCTGCAGCCACATCTTTCCCATTCTGGCTCTCAGGCATTTGTATAAAATGTTTTCAAATACAGTCCACATGTTTTTTAATATACTGAACTTGAATTTCATTTTATGGACCCCAAGCAACTGTGTTTGGTAATTTTTTTTCCCTTAGATCTATCCACCCAGTTTTATTTTATTTTTTTTTTATACACCAGCCATGTACTTACCGTACTTTAATTTTCTGGTGTGGCCTCGCTTCACATTTTGTCATTTTGCTGAAAAGTTTCAACAGCAATTAGTCAAAACACAGCAACGTTTTGCTTTTCTGTTTAATCCGTACCAGAGCAGAGACCAAAGCAGTTTCCTCCCAGCGAACACAGACTTTCTAATTACCCCCCCTAATCACAGGAGAGGTTTTTGGGGGCAGGGATGCCTCGGGAGCTCTGCTGCAGCCCTAATGACCGAGGCTGGATGCTCCTTGATGCGAGTGATGGTTTCCACACCGGCAGCTGGGCTCTGGAGAGCTCTGCTTTGCAGCCCTCAACAGCTCCCCCCTGCATTTAGACTCCTCTGCTTCCTCTAGAATCAGCTTTGATGATCTCTCCCCACACTCTGATGTAGGCTTCTGCTGCTCCTTGACAATATGCTGGCTGCATCTGATGGAATTAGTGCAGCCAGAGCTGGCAGTGCTGCTCCCAGGGGTGATGGCACAGCACTGGGGGACCAGGGAACGAGGCCAGTGCTGTAGGGCTGCATCTCACAGCTGAAGGAAAAATAGGATATTTAACCCTATTCTAAACTGGGTTTGAGTTAACTCTGGGTTCTGAGCCATTCCAGCCCTCACAGTGCCCCTCTCTTTGTTGGCTCCCAAGCTGGAGTGTAAATGATGTTGTACAAGTGCCTTTAGTGGCCTAAGGGAATCCAGAGCTTCATCCCTCAGCACTTTCACATCCAAAATGTGCCACATATCCAACGTTCCCCATGGCCAAACTGACCTCTGTTGCTCTGCACACAACTGCATTGGTGCAGAGTGTTTGTACCTGCATTGGTTTGTACATGCATTGGTTTGTACCTGCATTGGTGCACAAGGTTTGTACCTGCATTGGTTTGTACCTGCATTGGTGCACAGAGTTTGTACCTGCATTGGTTTGTACCTGCATTGGTGCAGAGTGTTTGTACCTGCATTAGTTTATACCTGCATTGGTTTGTACCTGCATTGGTGCACAGAGTTTGTACCTGCATTGGTGCATAGAGTTTGTACCTGCATTGGTTTGTACCTGCATTAGTTTGTACCTGCATTGGTGCACAAGGTTTGTACCTGCATTGGTGCACAGAGTTTGTACCTGCATTGGTTTGTACCTGCATTGGTGCAGAGTGTTTGTACCTGCATTAGTTTATACCTGCATTGGTTTGTACCTGCATTGGTGCACAGAGTTTGTACCTGCATTGGTGCATAGAGTTTGTACCTGCATTGGTTTGTACCTGCATTAGTTTGTACCTGCATTGGTGCACAAGGTTTGTACCTGCATTGGTGCACAGAGTTTGTACCTGCATTGGTTTGTACCTGCATTGGTGCAGAGTGTTTGTACCTGCATTAGTTTATACCTGCATTGGTTTGTACCTGCATTGGTGCACAGAGTTTGTACCTGCATTGGTGCATAGAGTTTGTACCTGCATTGGTTTGTACCTGCATTAGTTTGTACCTGCATTGGTGCACAAGGTTTGTACCTGCATTGGTGCACAGAGTTTGTACCTGCATTGGTTTGTACCTGCATTGGTGCAGAGTGTTTGTACCTGCATTAGTTTATACCTGCATTGGTTTGTACCTGCATTGGTGCACAGAGTTTGTACCTGCATTGGTGCATAGAGTTTGTACCTGCATTGGTTTGTACCTGCCTTGGTGCACAAGGTTTGTACCTGCATCCCCAGAGGGCTGCTGGAACATCTGCTGTGTAAAACACCTGCCAGGACCCACTGCAGCATTTTGGATAAAGGGATCTGCATGGACAAACAATTTCAACAACAGATTGAGAAAAAAGGGATCTGAATACAGAAAATTAATCCCAAAGTGTCCATAGAGTAAAAGAAACAGCAGGAAGCATATTTGATTATTCCATGAGATTATTAGAATTTTCACAAATATTATCACCGTGGCAGCAAGTAATAACTTGGCATTTCTTAGCTCAGCATGAAATTGTGCCAAATATAATCAGTAAAATAAAACTATGCACCGTAGTTGCTTTACCAGCTGGAATAAACACTTCCAGAGGATAAATGTTGGTTTTCTTGTCAATCCAGCAGGCCATATAAATATAAATACTAAGAGTGCAGGGAAATGTCTCTCCCACAAACACACACACAAAGCAGGGTGACTGTTTCACACTGGGGCAGTTTGAGAGCACGGTCCCAAACAGCCACGGGAATATCCCAACACCTTTTTGTTTCCTAGGTCACTCAGGAGCTTATTAAAATTTTATCCCTGTTCCAAACTTGTCTGAATCAGTTCTGAGCGAAAATCAAATTGTGCATCCAGAAGCTTTTACAATTTCCTGTCAAAAAACATATTTCTCACTAAGTAGGAGACGAAGGAGAGACAAACATTTAAACCAGCATAAACTGCACTGTGGAGACACACACAGAAACCCTGCCATGACCAAGCAGGTATCCCAGACCAATCTCCAGCCCAAGACCTTTATCCTAAAAATGCTCTGAGTTTAACAATCCCTGCAGCCGGAACCTGGCTGCTGAACACAGGGCAGGCAGTTCATATCAACCCTGCTCATATTCCCCCATTTGTTAATCTGCATCTGTGCCCACACACACACACAAACAGTCCAGACACAACTGCAGCCATCCCAGAAACCCTGGAGCTGGCCAGATTCCCGGGGACAAGGCCACCAGCCCAGCCAGGTCCCTGCAGGGTGCACTCCTTGGTTTCCTCACACTGGGGCTGAGCGGGGGGAGCGGGCAGCCTGTGGGGCCAGCCCNGCTCATATTCCCCCATTTGTTAATCTGCATCTGTGCCCACACACACACACAAACAGTCCAGACACAACTGCAGCCATCCCAGAAACCCTGGAGCTGGCCAGATTCCCGGGGACAAGGCCACCAGCCCAGCCAGGTCCCTGCAGGGTGCACTCCTTGGTTTCCTCACACTGGGGCTGAGCGGGGGGAGCTGGCAGCCTGTGGTGCCAGCACTGTGTCACTGGGGTGGGTGACATAGTGCCAACCCTGGTGCCAGCACTGTGTCACTGGGGTGGGTGACACTGTGTCACTGGGGTGGGTGACACTGTGTCACTGGGATGGGTGACTCTGGGCCAACACTGTGTCACTGGGGTGGGTGATGCTGTGCCAACGCTGGTGCCAGCACTGTTTCACTGGGTTGGGTGATGTTGTGCCAGCACTGTGTCACTGGGGTGGGTGACACTGTGTCACTGGGGTGGGTGGCTCTGGGCCAGCACTGTGTCACTGGGGTGGGTGATGCTGTGTCACTGGGGTGGGTGACACTGTGCCAACCCTGGTGCCAGCACTGTGTCACTGAGGTGGGTGACACTGTGTCACTGGGGTGGGTGATGCTGTGCCAACCCTGGTGCCAGCACTGTGTCACTGGGGTGGGTGGCTGTGCCAACCCCTGCCCACACGGATCCCAGATGCTCTGTGCTATCAGCAGCAGCAGGGATGCTGCCCGGGCCAGGAATGCTATCCAAGGCAGTGTGAGCCACGAGAGCAGCAAGGCAAGGCCGTGGCAGACAGCGAGCTGGCTCACCCAGGCAGCAGTGATCAAATCAAAGGTAATTCCATGAAATTACAGAACTTCTCTCCCCTCTCCGTTCATGCACAAAGGGTAACTAACTTCCTGTGAAACCAGCAGCATGATATGGCTTCTACTCTCCAGAACACAGCAAATTTATCCATGCCAACGCTGTCCCAAAAGCATCACATGGTAGGATGGAAAATCCTGGAATGGATCAGGCTGGAAGTCTGTGAGTGATGGATAATGAGGCTAAAGTTCCTCTCTTTCAAAAAGATTGGAAGCAGGAAAGGATGAGCTCTGTAACATAATCACCCATCTGAAAATGAGGATGCAGATACACACACACTTTTACACACACACACTTTTTAACCAACGAGATCTGCTCAGCCCTCCCTGAAGCCAAGAATTATCCTAAGGTGACTGTCCAGGATGTATGGACAACATGCTGCAGCAGCAGAACTCCTGAGGGCATGGCAGGGACTGGAAAGTCCTCTAGAGAAACTTTCATCCATGAAATGCATTTCCTCATGCCCTTTATACCCAAAAAATCATGTTCTGCTGGCTCTGATTAGCTGGCAGGGAAGAGCTGAATTAAAACTAGAAAAAAAAGCAGGAGAAATCCATGTTGCCAGAAAAGCTCATTGCATCCCAGTGCCAGGATTTTATTCACCATTTAGCTGCTCAAACATTCCAGAATCTCTGGGTATCACTGACATAACCTTGTGTAACCACTAAAAAGCTTTAGAACAAGGTAAGAGCTGCCTGCAGTCGAGGGGCCAAGCTTTAAAGCACCAATTTTAAGTGGAAGTGATACATGAAAATCAAATCTTTTAATTGTAATACTGACCAAGAGGCTCCCTTCCTGTACTTAATGCTGCTACATAGAGTCAGCAGCTGCTTAATTGTTAAATATTTCACATTATTTCATAAATCCCGATTTTTATGCTTTCACAGTTTGCTTCAAAAAAACTGAATTATCCCCAAACCAGCAGAATAAGGGAAATGGTCCTGAAAATGTAAAATAAAAGGAGAATATCCATGGCTTGAAATCCCAATCCTTACTAAAATGAAAGTATTTTTAATTGATTTTTCATACTTAACATAAAATTAGATGTCCTGCAATTTACACCCAGCTTTAAATTTAAAAAAACCAAACAACCATAGGCTGTTTTTTTGTTACTAGACAACACTTGGTGCAGATCATTGAGAACTTGGCCACCTCTAAAAAATGAAGAGGTCTGGGCATAGACACCCTGGCATCCACACCAGATTTGTTCCAGGCTTTCAGGTGGGCATGGCAGGATGTTTCACACACACAGCTGCAAGTGTAGTGGCACTTTACTGTACATGTCCACGTGGATGAAGCACATAAAAGCAGATTTAAAGACCTTATTCATAAAATTTCAAGGGGGTTGTCAAAATTTAAATAATTATTTTTTTTTAAATTTGACTTTGGAGGGAGTGGAGGTGTGAGAGGAAGGCTGAAGGTTTCTGGCTTCTTTTTCTAAAAAGAAAAAACTATTTGGCAAAGATAAATAATCAATTAAAATTATCTTTAAGGGGAAAAAAACCATTTTTCTTAAAAAGACATGCCAACAGAGAAATTTCGTTCAAGCTGTATTTTTGATTCCACCCCACAGCTTTGGATTTTGCTGTATCCTGAGTGCCTCAGTTATTTGCTAATGTAAGCACAGCAAATTATCTGCTATCATCGAGCTGGAGCTATTAGACTGCACTTAATAATTTACTGCTCAACTCGTCTCCGTTCCGAACATGCAAATCATTAATTGATTACAGGTTTTCTGTAGTCATCTGTGCAAATGAGTGCTCTTGCCATTCACTGCTGCCTCCTCTCCCCCCCTGTCTGTCTGTCAGCTCTGCTGGGTGATGCCAAACTCACATTTCAGTGCTGTGCTGCCTGGGGAGTGATGGAGCATCCCCAGCATGGCCCTGTGGGAGGGAGATGCTGATTTTGGGATGTGGGACCATCCCTGGGCTGAGGCACTTTTGGGAGATGCTAGGAAGGAAGTGTAGCACAACCTGCATCCTGTGCAGGACTAACATCAGAAACAAGAGAAAATCCCAGCACAGGCAGGACCTGGAGCTGCTGCAGAGAGCCCAGAGGAGGCACCAGGGATCAGGGGGATGGAGCAGCTCTGCTGGGAGGAAAGGCTGGGAGAGCTGGGATTGTTCAGCCTGGGGAGGAGAAGGTCTGGGGTGAGCTCAGGGTGGCATTGCAGGACCTGAAGGAGCTACAGGAAATGTGGAGAGAGACAATTGCCAAGGGATGGAGTGACAGGACACAGGGAATGGCTTCAAACTGGCAGAGACTAAGTTCAGATTGGATATTAGGGAAAAAATTCTTCCCTGTGAGGGTGGTGAGGCCCTGGCACAGGGTGCCCAGAGCAGCTGTGGCTGCCCCATCCCTGGAAGTGTCCAAGGCCAGGCAGGAGCAACCTGGGATAATGGTAGGTGTCCCTGCCCATGGCAGGGGGTGGAACAAGATGATCTCTAAAAGGTCACATAAAACAAATCTATTTGTATTAAAAACCCTTTATTTCTGATGGAGAAAAAGAAAAGAAGAAAAAGAAAATATTGGTAAAAAACACAGTGCCACCCTGAAGATTGTAAGGAAATGGAGCAGCAGCAGGTGCCTCCTCTGGCAAGGTCTAGATGAGTCCAGGTGAGGTTTTAAGAGGCAGATCTACAGCAACTTTATCCTTGTTTCCACCAGGCTCTGAGAACAGGTTCCTAATAATTTCCTGCTATCTGCTAAAACAACTGCTTAGGCCATGGTAAAAAGCCAGGATATCTGCTGTATTTAATCTTACAAGCAATCATGTGATGGTTTTACCTTTACCTTTAAGAAGACTTTTTGCAGTGACTGTGCTCAAGGAGGTGAGGAAAGCCAGGCCTTTCCTGCCTCATTTCAGAGCTGGGCTGACAGGATGGCACCAACACATCCCAGCCAACAGCATTTCCATCTGTCCTGAAATCGCAGATCAACCACCCAAAAAGAATAACCAGAAATCAGAAAAATTGTTTGTTTGTTTTAAGATAATGAACTTGGGTTTTTTCTGGTTTGTTTTGTTTTTTCATGACATCTTCGATATTTCTCTTTCCACTCTGAAGTTTACAAAACCAAAATTTTCCCTCGATGAGCCTCATGTAATATTTTCATTTGAGAAACAGAGACTGTAGGAAAACTGTAGCAAGGCTCAGACATCCAAAAGATATTTGAATGACTAATTCCCCTTGGTTTCAAAGTGTGTGAAAGGCCTAAATATGAGAGCTAGGGACCAAGTATGGGACTCACTAAAAATATGCACCCATTTTCAAAACTGTGAGTTGTTCTTATACCCAACTCTCCTTGTTACTTGCTGCAGCTCCCAAACCCCAGTTTAAGGTAGCAATGTATCATCTTTTTATTCTCAGAGTGCTCTTTACCTCTGCCAAGAAGAAAAGAGGTTGTTCTCTATGCTGGTTTTCATCCTACCTCCCTGATTTCAGTAAGGATAAGAGATGGGGAGAAAGAAATGCTCACATCTGTGCAGAGGCACATCTGTAGCCAGCCCTCCTGTATTCAATCCTCTGATTTGGCTGCAGGGAAGAAGCAGGTCTTGATTGCACAGAGCTTTGAAGTTTGATGGTGATTGGAACATGTGCTGAAAGACAGTGTCACTACCACATTTCTATGAAAAGCTGATTATCCATTGAAGGGAAGTCTGTTTATATGTTTACTTCCACTTGTGTTAATACACAGGGAAAGGAGAGGGAAATTAGCATATAAAAATGCCAGATGTGACTCACAGCTCTCCAAGGGAGATAGGACTGGGCTCAGATCAAAGGGCTCTGCTGATTTGGGGTAAGTCTCATACTGTCTCTTCTGTCTCAGAGTTACTTTAGGCCCTCGAAGTTAAAAGATTTATTGGGAACCACAAAAACACATCTGAGTTTCTCATTTTACAGACTTTGCCTTCCTATTACACAGTTGCAGGATAGCACCAGAAGAACAACATCAATTCCCTCTGGTACCTTTCAGGCCATGTTCAAAGATGTGGAGCCTTTGGCAGAGGAGATTTATGCACCAAGGTGATACTCTAACAAATTATGTCCAGCCATCTGAAAGTCATCAGTTCCGTGCACATGCATGCATTTTAAAAGAAAATCTACAAGAGGATCAAAACCAAGATTAAACCACATCTGTTTGGGTTTAAACTACATTGTCTGCAGAGTTCAAAGTTGTTTCCTTTCGTCTAAAAAAACTCACCCAGCTGTTTTTTATCTTAAATTCCTGCCACTCTCAAAGAAGTGTTTTCATTGGCCAACCCATGTTATTTCTAGAAGTTGAACTAGTTAGGAATGGAGCTAAGTAAGAAAATATGCTTTATTCATCAAAGGTCTACCCTCTGTGACTCAACTTGGCACAGTGAGAAAATTAATAGAGAGGTTTCATCAGGTTCTAATGGGAACAGTGTATCTACTGTGTGTCATCATGCCATAAATTAGGTCCTCAATCTTTTCACGCAGAGTAATTGACTACAACTGACACCGATAAGGAGAGCACCAGGCAGAATGAGTCGGAAGAGGCACAAATGAAACAGTAAATAAATAAATGCAGCACAAACTCAATACGTGGGAAAGAGGAATGTTTTGAAAACTGCCATCAATCAGCAAACATCCTGCATGGAGGCAGGTGTTGGGCTGTGTGTAAAAAAGCAGGGCTTGTTCAGCTACCCCTGACAAATGTACACACCCATGGACATGTGTATGTGTGAAAATCCACGCACACACACACACACACACACACAGTAACACCACACCACAAACTCTTCGTGCCCAGTGCCAAACACAGAGAATAAAAGAACTGCCTCCAGCACAGTGACAGCATCTCATGTTAAAATAGGAAAGGAATATGAGCTTAAACCAAAAGGGTGTGACATGATGGCCATGTGCCGAGAGATGGATCTCACTTTTCTAGAAGCCCTCTGCCTTTTTGGGTAGTTTTAAGTAGTGTGTGAAGTCTCTTTCACACACCAGAGCCCCAGTTTCACTCTGGTGGCTGAAGCCTCTCATAAAATCACAGAATGGTTTGGGTAGGAAGGGACCTTAAAGAACACCTAGTTCCACACAGGCAGGGACAACAAACTCATGAACTAGGCTACATCCTAACTCCTGGAGGCAAAGTTCCCTACATCCTAAGGCCAATCTGGATTCACAAACCAAGCAGCAAAAAGCTTATCTTGGCTGCTCTCTCACCCCTTCCCAACACACCCAGGGTGGGGAGAGAACTGGCATTGATCACCCTTTTAACCAGGAGCCCAGGGCAGGAGAAGCTGCCAAAGCTGGGACTGTTCAGGAGAGCAGGAGGACCTGCAGGTGGGCACTTGCTGGTCCCACTCTGGATTTTGGTGCCTAAACCCCAGAAGTTTTCTTCCCTTGGCCCATCTTGCCCTGCTCTTGCTGCATTCAGGAATACAACTTTCTTTTATGATGCAGCAAAGGGGAAAACTGAGCAGTTGGACACCCTACAGCTGGTCCAGTAAGGTCCCAATGTTTTCAATGTGCTCATTATTCAGTTGTCCCAGACTGACACATTTGATAGCTCTCAGTGTGCAGATCACTCAGACCATGGCCCAGCAGCTGGCAGCCCATGGCAGAGCTCTGTAACTCTGCCCCTGCAGTGGATGGAACACATGGGGCTGGCTTTGCTCACCAACTGTGTACACATGGTGTGCTCCACAGTCAAATGTAATTTTACACATTTCCAATTTACATTTAACATTGGGTGGGATAAACCAGTAAATCATTTGCCCTGGGAAGAAGAACAATACCAGCTAATTTATGTAGCTAATCAAAAGCACATTATTTTTGTTGTGTTTGTTTTCACTGGAATCTTGAGCTTGAAAAATAGTTTGGGTGGTCTTTGTTCTGAATTTTCTCCCCTTCTCTTTCCAAAATCTAGTGTTTCAGAGTAACCTCTATTTGTCTTATCTGCTCCACACAAATGGAAAAAAGCAGTGATTCAATCTCTTGACATATGTTTACAGACTGCTCATAAAAGGCTGGCTCTGTGTACAGCTCAGGAGGAGAACCTATAACCGGATTCTCCAAAGGGGGAAAGTTCAAGAATGGAAATAAACCAAGATGAAGAACAAAAAAAGAAAATACTCTGTCAATTTATTCAAACACCTTCTGGCATAAGGCAAGAAAAATAGCCCCAGTGCCCCCATCATTATTTAATGCAATTCTCTTTTTCCAGGTCATGGTGATACATATTCCAACCACCATCAGAAAATTAAATACAAAGCTGGCCAGAAACAGGATTCATGCAGCTCCAAGGGAATGTCTTCAGCAATTCCCAAGTGCCTTTGAAATTTAAGTCAAGTTTTCAAAGTCCCAAAGCAACACTTAGGCCTGATTTAAGCACTTAAGTCTCACGCCTTTAAATACCTTTTTGCATTTGGCTTAGGCCAGCAAGTGCATTGGGCTGTAGCTACACAAACTTCTTAAATTTTTTATAGGAGAGCTGTGCCCCTCCACAGCAGCTCATCTGAGGAGCAACAGGAACCAGGCCTAGGAAATGCAATGCAGTAAAGCCCAGTAATTTCAAAATGTGCTGCCTCTGCCTGTGAGTGATGGACCAGAGCCCTGGATGGGAGGTGAGCCGAGGACAGAGAGTGAGCAGCACAAATCCTGGCTCTGCCCACTGCACATAGCAGCTCCCTTCAGAGCTGTTTCAGGGTGCTCCTGTCCCCTTCCCAGACCCCGAGACCCTTCATCATTTCAAGATGGATAGATGTGGATTGGGGGTTTTGAGGTTTGGGGATGAATAGCAGCAGTAAGGGCCTTCCAAGAGATTTGAATTTCAAATCCGTGGAGGAGCTGGAGGGCAGCCCTTGGGTGGTTGGGCAGAGCTGCCTGTGCTGCAAATACTGTGGTGTGCTCCCTGCTAACTGCACTCACTGGGCAGCAGAGGAGCCTTGCTTGGCAGAGCAGATTAGAGCAGTCTGCACCTTCACTGAGTCCTTAAAACATCCATGTGAAGAGGACAAATGTTTTGCTTAGGGAGGAAAAAAAAAAAGTGTTGGGTAAATATGGAATAATTATTCATAAGGATTGTGTGTATCTGAGCCCCAGAAACATCCCTGGAGACCTGGAACTTCCTGGGAGCTTTTCAGAGCACTGATGCTAAGAGGAAAAGACACACTAAGCCAGTGATGCTCTCCCAGTAACCAGCTCCCCTGTGATATGGCTGAACCTCGACTGCCAAAAGCAACAGAGCCCTCCAGATGCAGACAGACAGCATTTCTGAGATCACTGGTAGGGACCAGAGCACTCCCATGGGCTTGGGCAATCCATGGCAGAGGAACCATCAAATAGTCAGCTTAGAAGAAACATTTCATCCTCTTGCTGCCACAGTCCTCCTAACACACCCACAGAGTCATTAAGTGCCTATTTCTGACCATCAGAACACCAGATAATATAAAAAATGAAGCCCTGACAAGATTATTGTGGTGACATCACATTGGCTTTGCTAATATTGCCTCATGTTATGCAAACCCTGCAGGCTGTGTTTATGGGAAGGCATTGCAGCCAGGCTTTGAAGGGTGGGGGAAATGGAGCTGAGCCC
The DNA here is from genome assembly GCA_013400515.1 of Erpornis zantholeuca. Classification (NCBI taxonomy): domain Eukaryota; kingdom Metazoa; phylum Chordata; class Aves; order Passeriformes; family Timaliidae; genus Erpornis; species Erpornis zantholeuca. The sequence continues at coordinate 2,228,000 of VZTN01019836.1, read as the reverse complement.
TTTTTGAACTATGAGGTTGTGTTTAAAACTTAAAGACAAAAGGAGCCCTTCAGCTTCAAGTTCACCTGCAGAGCAGCTCAGAGAGGAGATATGAGGTGTAAGGGCCCTGCTGGGCTTGGCACTGCCACCTTCTGTGGCAAAGCCTGGCCTGAATAGCACAGAATTCAACAAAATCCTTTGCTCTTAATCACTCCCAAACAGAGCAAATCTTTCCAAAGGATTGGATGGTAAAAAAGCAAACATGACAGACAAAATCCTGCTGTTCTGAAGACAATTTTAGAGATGTTTTGTGTCCAAAGAGACCCTTTTGAATACTGTCAAACCTCCAGAATGTTCTCATTAATCCTGCTACTGAGAGACCTGTGAGCTCTGGTCAAGTGCTTTGATCTACTGTGCAGAGACACGAAGACACAGCCCAGCCTGAGGCAGGCTGCAATTAAACCAAGATGAGAGACAATTCAGGGACACAGGCAAGCCAGCAGGGCAGTCAAGGTAACTCTGATCATCCAGCCAAGCTGTGTAATCTTTGGATATTAGACTCAACAACAACAGTGGAGAAGACTAGACCAGTACCTTGTGCAATCAGAGCAGGTCTGGAGCTGGCACAGAGCAGGAAAGGGAGGGGAGGAATCAAAGAGAGGACTCCATGCAAGAGGACTCTCCTCAGGAAGAAAGGAAGCATCATCCTTTGAGTTACAGCAAGGAGAAATCTGGAAAGATATCAGTGCAGCACAGAGATAACCACTCTCCTTCTCCCCTGTGTCACACGCTGATCCCATCTTGCTTGGAATCTTAAGGACCAATTAATGCTGCACACTGGCTCTGCTCATCCCAGAAGCCTGATGGTAACAGAAGGTATCAAACAAACTGCTCTGCTCTTCACATGGAAAAGAAATGTCTTAATGGCTTGAGTTCCATTGTGTGAGCATGAAGTAAATATGCTTATTTTCTTTTGTATGTAGCAGGGAACATATGGAAGTCGAATTACATTTGTCTCAGCCTGCCAGTATTTTAAATTTATAGAATCCAAATCCTTTGAGGAATGTCATAAATTCACACACACTCTCGAGTGCTAATGCTTGCACTGGGATCTTTAGGGTGGTGGATCCATGTGCAAAAGCACATTTGTGCAACCAGGCCTCACATACATGGATGCCAGTGCAGGTTAACACTTCTGAGGCCTCTGTCACCCAGGTCAGGCTCAAATCAGAAGCTTCCTACTTCACCCCATCAGGGATCCTCTGAGAAAGCTCCTCTGAGGCCCTGTCAGCACTGAGTACAAAATTCTTCACTTTATCAGGGTACCTCCCCTTGGGTGCAACAGGGACACTTTCCAGGCTGTATTACCTATCAGGGCACAAACATTCCTCAGCTGATCTTTTTATCCATTCTTAAAATTTAGCCCTAAGAAATATCAGCCACTGCTCAGTGTGTCCTAGAACAACAAAGCAGTTTATCTCAACAGCGTTTTCAAACTGATGACAATTTCCCACTTCAAACTATTTTACATTTTCAGCAAGTTGTTTTGCTTTATTCAGTGTCTTCTCCATGCAAAACAAACTGATTCATACGTGGAACTAACTCTTCTTTATCAGCAATATCTCCCAATGCTTTTCAGCAATAGCAACATTACAAGTTATGCCTACTCCTATCACATTAGAGCTTAACTCCAGTATTTTTCCTCACAAGTTAGCTCCAAATGCCTGCACATACCAACATCCTACAGGGCTTTGGAAAGGTGGTGTCTGAGCTGGGGAGCTGCAGGAGGTCTGAAGTTCTCCCCTGTCTTGGAGTGACTTTATGATGTATCCCACATCACCTACTCTATGCCCAGAAAATGAATTTTATGCCTTTGTGTGCCTTTAAACAGAGCCTGAGAGGGGAGAGAAAGAAAAAAACCTGCCAGAGGAACTTTTTTCAAGCAGTTCTGTGCTTCAAAGATCACTGCTCCTCTCTGTTGTTCTTCTGCTGTGGGGAGTGAGAGCTGCTGCAGCAGAGAGGGGAGGAAGCACCTTCCTTGCTTTCCAGCCAGCTCTGGGCTCCATTTCTTTGAAAAGAGAGAAACAGAATTTTCCTGGGACTTTAGTTTCTTCTTCTTCTCTTCTGGACTTGTTCAGAACACCAGGACATCAAAAACTCACCAAGAAACCTCCCACCGGCCTGGAAGGGTCCCCCCGCGCCGACCTAGCTGCGAAAAAAAAGAAGACAGAAAGACCAGACCCACAGAAGGACTCTAAACTCTTCCAGGTTTCTCTCCACAGAGAAAGATTTTGTTATTTAGCATTACTATTCTTTGTGTGTGTGTGTGTTCGTTAAATAAATAGGATTTTTTCCTTCTAAGCTGAAGAAATTATTATTTCTCCAAAGAGAAACTGTATTTCCCCAAAGAAATATTTTCTTTTCCCGAAGCTGGTAAGGAAACGGTAACTACAACCTGCTTTCTGTGGGAGGATATCCTCCTCTGAATTTATCTCACATCCCCGAATGTGTGCGGCGTTGGACCCCGCGTGTCCCAGGGTGGGATGGCTCTGCAGGGTCGGGCAGGGCAGGAGCACCCGCAGCCATCCTCACCTTCCCTTCCTTCCGCGGCTTTATCAGGAGGTGGCAGTGTTGGAAAGACATCCATCCACCGAGGGCTGCATCCACCACCGCCTCCAGCCCCGGCCCGGCCTCCCCGAGCAGCAGCTGCCAGCGCAAATGCAGCCTTAATAATGACAAATTACACATCCGCCGCTCAATTAGTCATCGTTCACGTCGGGAGCCGTCCCCCGTCAGGTGGCTGCGGCCAAAATCCTTCACACTGCCATAGCTGCTCTGTCAGAAACACCTAAATCACTGCGGCAGTGCTGGGGACAGGGGNACACAGGGACAGAGGGATAGAGGGACACAGGGATAGAGACAGGGGGACACAGGGACAGAGGGACACAGGGATACAGGGACACAGGGATACAGGGATAGAGGGACACAGGGACAGAGGACACAGGGACACAGAGATAGAGGGACAGAGACAGAGGGACACAGGGACAGAGGGACACAGGGACACAAAGACACAGGGACAGAGGGACACAGGGATATATGGACAGAGGGACACAAGGACACAGGGATACATGGACAGAGGGACACAAGGACACAGAGACAGAGGGTCACAGGGACGCACACAAAGCACATGCCCTGGGCAAAGTCCTGGGCATTGCACTCTCTGCTGTGCCCAGTGCAGGTTTTCTTTCCCCTCTCAGATTCAGCTGAAAGGCACAGAAAGGCATAAGATTCATTTTCTGGGCATAGTGTAGGTGATATGGGATACATCATGAAGTTACACTGAGACAGACAGACACTGACCCTGTGAGTGCCCAGCACCAGGAGGAGAAAAGAAGGGCTGATGTGCTCAGAGTTATGAAGGATTTCAGCCACAGCAGAAGTGCTGCAGCCTCCCAAGGGCTCAGACCCAGCTCAGGTAAGTTTTGGCTACACTGCAGGGCGCAGACAGGCGTGTGTGTGCTCTGCCCATGCTCCAGCTCAAGCCTGGGAGGTTTGTGACTACACTGAAAAGTGCCTCACCTTGGGGAATCAGCCCTGAAGAGGGGGAACTGCATTACTGTGGCCACAACCTAAAATCTACCTATCCCAACCTCTTTAGACACCTTTGCAAGAGGTGAAGGGTGCAGTGCCTACGGTAGCAGACCCAGGAACACCTGTAGGAAATGAGATACGCGTTCCTGAGTGAATTAAGCCTTGTAACTGCAGGCGGAGCTGTGTTTAGGTATTCCCAACCTCCTGAGCCCGGAGATCTGGCACACTCAGTCCCCAAAATCCACGCACAGGATGCAGGGTTTGCCCGGAACCCTGAGAATTTTCCCTTCCACCGCAGGACAGCAGGTCCAGGTGGGGAACTTGTGCCTGGCAGCACATCGGGCAGACCAGGAGCAGCTTGCGGGGGCTCGCTCACCCACTGCTCTCCAGCCCCCGTGGAAATCCTGCAGGAAATATCTGCTCCTGGGTGACAGGCAAACAATCTGGCTCAGAAAGGAAACACAACACCAGCTGATTCGGGCCTTTTTAGCATATGAATGAGTAAATTTGCTGTGACAGGTGGGGCGTTTCAATGACTTTCAATAGAGAGCCAACTGCTCCTCGGTTATCATCAGAAATTTCTCACTGAAATGCCAAAGACTGGTGCCCCATGCTGGGTAATGGGGCTCTGAATTGGTTTTTTAAAAGAGAGAGAGAGAGAGCCACTAAAGGCAATATCCCTGCCGGGGGATTGCCTGATCTGAGCACAACTAGCAAAATATTTGTTCATGCAAATGTTTCCTGCCATGAGCAGCTTAACAATTTCATGCGGGAAAATAAACAACAAATAATGGAAAGCACATGAGGCAAACGGAAATATTTGGAATCATCCTGATTACAGAAATCTTCACTGCATGGGAAGAGCCAGAGAGTCCAGCAATGACCTGTCTGTTCCAGAGCCAGGGCAGGAAGTCTTAGGAGGAGATTTCCAAGGCAGCTTAGCTCTTACACCTCTCTGCCAGAGATCCGGGGTGTGCAAAATGAGCAGCTCTTGCAGCAGCAGCTGCTGGGGGCTGAGCCTCGCTAGCAGAGCTGGGGGAACTCTTCCCGTGCTCTCTGCTCCATGCTGCCTCCCCACCTGGACAGCACCACCGCAGCTCCCCTTTGGCTTCAGTGGGGATCAGGCACACAGCTCTGTGGGCAGGGCAGCTCAGGATGCTGCCCACCACCCCAGAGGGACATTCCTAGCTTTAGCAGCCTCCAAACCACTGCCCAGCTCCCAGAGCCCACGGGCACACTGACTTCAGCATCACCAGACTGACTTCAGCATCATCAGACTGCAGCATCACCCACGGCATGGTTTGGCAGGATGAGAGGAAAAGGTTGCTCCAGGGAAGGTTTAGATCAGATATCAGGGGAAAATAATTCACAAATAGGGTTTTAAAGGAATGGAAATGCCCAGGGAAGTGGAGGAGTCACCATCCCTGGAAATGTTCAAAAAACACATGGATGTGGCACTTGGGGACGTGGTTTAGTGGTGAACATGGTGGTGGTGCTGGGTTATGGTTGGACTTTGAGATCTTTTCCAGCCTTAAAGGTTCTGTGATTTTCAAGGATGAGTGGCATAGGATAATTTCACGTGATGGTTATCCTAGAAAATATCAGCAAGACAGGAACACATTTCAGGGAATTTTTGGTGGCTCCTGCCCAGCAGCTAGCACATAGAGCCTGTATATTTTACTCTCCCAGAACAATACTCTCCTTTTTACTCACAGAGAAAGTTTCCCATCTCCTCCAGCTCTGTTGCCCTTCCAAGATTTTGTAACAACCCATCACCACCTGATTTTGCCCAGCCACAAGAGACAGAGCAGTCCAGCAGTCTGAGCAGCAGTTCAGGCTGATTTACATCCTCAGTGGGTCACAAACATCTCCTGCAACATCCCCTCCACCTCAGTCCCCTCCACTGCCTGCTTCAATCCATGTTTTGATTTATTAAAATAAACACAGAGGTGCCCAGAAACTGCAATAAAAAATTACTCAACTGCAGACACATACTGATGTAGGAGACTTGCAGCAGAAGCTGGAAGAAAAGGGATTTTTTCTTTCTCCACCAGGCAGAACCTGTATTCCACAGACAGATGGGAATGTTCTTAACACTAGAAAAACACTGTTTGCTCTGACCCACCAGTCATGCTCACTGAACCACTGTCATGCTCTACATACACTAAGTGCTCCACCAAGGGAAACCAAACAAATGAATTCAAAAAGATTAACAAGTCCAAAGCTAGAAGACATGGAGTCTTTCATGTTTTTCTCTCCAGGATATCTGGGACATTTGTTGTGAACACGAGTACAGTGCACATGATTACAATTTATTGAATTAAACCCAGAGGAGTTTCTGTTGTGTAAAGTAGCACTTCCCTCCCTTATATAATGCAGATGAAATTTTGAACGTCAATGCCAATCTGCATTACCGTGTTCCCTTACAAATATATTGTGCAAATTAAACTAAGTTCATCTGGATGTTTTTTTGAGTTTGGTTTCTGAGGTTATGAGCAGGGCTTTGGGCAGCTGCTGCAATCAGTCTGTGACAGAAATGTTGGTTTCATGGTGGCTGATGACCTAAGAGAAACAGCAAATGCTGAACACAGGGGAACAGAGAGGAATCCTGTTTAATCATCTTACATTTCCTCTTTCTTTGTTTGTTTATTTGGTCTGAAAAAGTTACTTTTCTAAAGAGGGGATTAAAACCTGCAGCCATTTTGCTGCAAGAGCCTTTGGTTTCACTCAAAAAAAAAAAAGCCAAAGTGGGGGGATTAATTTTGCTTAACAATCAGCTTGAAAAGTTTCCTTTAGACAAAACCCAGCACATTCAGCTTTGAAGGCAGATGTTTCCTCCAGCTGGAATCTAAAGAGAGTTTCGGGGAGCCCATCCCCACCTCAGCTTTGCCTGTGGAGGAGGATTTACAGCAGAGACCCTTCAGCCACAAGTCCCAGTGAATGAGCACAAGTTACTGACAGACCCCAAAGCTGCTCTGGGTGTTTGCAGACTCCCAGAGTGGCATTTGCTGCTCATGGCTCGGCACAAAGAGCACATTAATTTAGAGGGGACAGCTCATTGATGTGGGCAGGGCTGTAGTGCATTCAGCACCCAGCACAGAGGATGCTGCTGCCTGTCTGCCCCAGAGATGCTCAGCCAAGCCCATCAGGGCTCACATCACTCACTGGAGAGTCTATTTTATATCCAGTGCTTTACAAGAGGTCTTGCAAGTTCTGGTCTTCTTGTTTGGACCTTCTCACCCAGACCCCCAAAATGTACCAGCTATCAAAACCACAACTTCAAAGCTGCAGGAAAAAAGAGTAAGCAAACATCTAAAAGCCCAAATGGAGGCAGACAACTTCCCCCAGTGCTGCAGGAAGTGTCACTTTACAATACCAAAGTCTGTGGAGGTGATGACATTAACACTCACAGCGGAATTTCACTTCCAGCCCAGCTAAGAAGCAGCTGAGAAGCTCACAGCTCTGCTCTGAGGTGTCTCTTGAAGTCTCCTGCATTTCTTTGCACTTCCCTGACAACAGCTCTTTCTCTGTGCCTCTCTCACGGCCCCGTGCACTGTGAAATCAGAGTTATTAACTATGTTACCCAAGGCAGGGTGCAAAACAACCCTGAGCCCTCTGTCTTAGATCTTGCAAAACTATTTGACTCAGCTTTATTTCCTTACCAAGAGTATATATATATATATAAAAAAAAACCAAAACTAGCCACTGAAAGAGTTTACAAACCCTTTTCACGTGGAGAGGAGGAGCTGAGAGCCCTTTAATCTCTCACGGCCTGTGTGTGTTAACAGAGAGCTCGAAGCATGCCAGCTGATTTGACTTTTGCAAGAGACAGGCAGGGAACACCAAAATCAAAGACCTGTCCTTGAGAGGAGAGAGCAACCACAGGAGCCAGGGCACAGGTGACCAGGGGGATGTAGATGACACCATCACCTCAGTGGGAGGATCTCTTCTGAGTCCACGAGCTGGGTTTGCCCCAGTGATGCCTTAGGTTTTAACATTTCTATGTTCCCAACCCTGCCCTGCCCAGTGTCACTCTGCAGTTCCCTGGAGCTCGTTCAGTGCTGTTCTCTCATGCTCACACACACACAACAAAGCCTCTCCAGCTCTCCAAGGACACCCAGACCCTCCTAGGCCCAACAACTGCAAACCACAATCTTGGCGACAGGGGGGCAAGCTTGGGCAAATTCCATCCTTGCCTGGCTTCTGCTTGGGGAATTGATGCTGAGATCCAAGTGGGAAGAACTCGGGAGCTGTCCTTGTCCATGTTGGGATGCACTGAGGCAGGAGCCTCTGGAGCCCAGAGTGTACCTCTGAAGGCCTTTCCAATCAATCCCTCCTTGATTCCTTTATTCCTGCCTGCTCTCTGTTCCTAGGGAGCCATTTAATGCATCACCAGAGCAGGGAGAGCCTTCCCTGTTCTCCTCTGCTCATTCCACATCTCCAGCTTGCCAGGAAAGGGGAGAGAGGATTTCTGGCTGAAGCGTGAGTGTCTTTGCAGAGAAAGGTCTCCACTGCAGGGATGGGGACCAACTTCAGCCTGACTGGGAAGGCAGAAGGGGAATTGCTCTGTGTGACAGAAGGGAAAGGGGACAAACCCCAGGTGAAGGGAACAACCAACACATTTCATCCCAAGAGCACGAGGGCTGCTGCTATTGCAGGGTGACCAGATCCACATTTTAGCCCTGGCTTTACCCCATCCCTGAGCTGAAGTATCCATATTAATAAAACGTTTTCTAAGTACCTTCCAGAGTTTAATGCCATTCTAAATGTGCTGTAAAAGTCCTTGCTCACACAAACTGGAAAGAACTACTTGCCCAGTGAGCAGTCCCCCAAATAAAGTGGGGCACACACTGCTGTGCCAGGAACACACACCCTGGGGGGATGCAAAGGGCTTTCTGCCTTCAGCTCCCTCTGTACAGGGCTCCAGCCTTTCAGCTGTGCCTAGCCACAGGCAAGCTGACTGCAGTCAGGAGGCTTTTATTGATGTGAATTTCCTCACATATTAAGGTTCCCCACATTTGGGTTGAAAAATTGGCAATACTTCCAAGAAAAGTATTAAATAAGGCTAAAGGAAACAAGCAATGCCTAATGTGAAATCTGCCAGGTAATATGAGATGGAGATGGTGAGAAGTTTTCCAGCAGGACATTTTTCCAGGAGGAAATTTGGTTTCCTTGAATCCAAAATGTTTGCAGAAATGTGTCAGTTTCAGTGACACCGTGTTTTGAAAAATGCTGGAATAGGGCTTAGGTCAAGATTGAACACTCAGACTTCCTTCAAGTGGAACTTTTCTGTTTTGAAATGCACTTTTTCAATCCTTTTAATCTCATGTTACACAATATAAAACAGAAAAATCCGTTTCAGACCAAAATGATATTAAACTGAAAAGTTGCTGTTGTATTAAAAAAATACTTATCCCCAAAAGCTCACGCCACAAGAATCCAAAACTGTGTTACACTCTCATTTTGGAATAGAAAGTGATCTGGAAGCACAGTGAATTCCTGTGAAATGGAGCCCTCTGTTCCAACAGGGCTTCGTGGCTTTGCTTGAATTCTCAACTGGAGCAAAATGTACAGCAGGGAAGAGTCCAGCTGGTCTGAAATCCTTACAAAACTGGAAGTTTATGGGTATGACAGCTAGATGACAATGCTAGAGCTTTAATTATAGGAGATATTCTAAAGCTGTGTTAAGATCCTGGAGGTCTGGAAGGACCTTTCGATGTTTCTACCTCATTTCTGCTCCTCGTGCTCGGCTGGCTCTGACCTGAGAGCACTGGTGAGCACCAGACATCCCAGGAAACAAATGCCTGTGTCCTTGAATTTACCCAGATATTCCATGGGAATATGGGGAGCTGAGGGGAGGGGAGAAAGCAGAGAGAACACAACTGATTTTAACAAGGAGCACTCAAACAGAACAACCTGGGATAAAGGTACCCACCTAAACAGACCAAATAATTTTTCTTGATAAGTCTGAGAGAGACTCACACTGAAAAGGGAAGGAACACAGGGAAGAAGACTTTTAAAAGTTATCCAGAAAACAAACTCCTGAACTTTACCTTTAAATTTGCATTGAAGGTGGAAGAGTGAAGTGTCAAATCTCTCCCATTTTTAAAGGTGGTCAGATTAAAACCACCCCCAAAAGTGGTTTGCATGGGAGAAATCAGAGACAGCAGCGTGGCTGCTTACCCACACAGTCCCTCCCTGGAATGAGAGGTGGACAAGAGAAACACAGGAAGTAACCCCTGCAGTCTGCAGCTCCTGTTGAGCAGCTCTGCCTGAAAAGCTGAGCCTGAGCAAAGCCCCAGGCTGGGACAGAATTGCTTTAATGAACCAGCTCCTAACAGCAAGCCAGTGAGCTTTCCCTGGATTCACCCTCAGCTTCCACACCCGACAAGAACCTGGGTGAACAGGTTAACAAGAAACAGGTTCAACAACTGAGTACGAGCTGCAAGACCTTTCCTAAGGTGTTTCAGTGCTGGTGAAACTTTTTTGTTTTGTCTTCAGTGCTTTGAAACCTTTGCAGGTAACAGGAAAAGAAACACTAATTCCTTAATTCTGCGGTTTCCTAATGTGAGCAACCAGCAGTAAAAGAGATGGGTGAAAAATCACAAGGGCAAGCTGCAAAGCTGCCAGGCTGCTGAAGGGACTTTAGATTTTGGAGGGTGAGCAAGACTTGCATGAAATAACAGCAGCAAGTGAGCTGAAATGGCTATTGGAGCTAATCACATCCGTTCTTCTTCCCTAATAACCCACAGCTGAATAGAGGGCTCTGTGGAAGTATTGGATAAGCAAGCATTTCGTGCAGTGCCACTTTTAACAACTGCCTGGGAGTGATTATTTATGTGCGAGTGCCAAAGAATTTGACATGACAGATTAGAAAGTAAAAACTCTGCTCTCAAGGAAATCACCCGAAATGTGAAGGAGCATATTGGATTTCAATGGAGCAACTGTGCACTGACATTATTGTTTCACAGGCACCGACCTTTCACATTTGTTTCTTTTAAAAGAGCTCAAGGTAAGAAAATGAGGTGGGGGAATCAACTGAAATCATAAATGATCGACAAAGGAAGGAGCAGAAATGTCCATGTCTGGCTGTCCAAGCTCTTTTATGTTTGTTGGAAGATTCTTCCCCCACCAAACCCAGCTCCTACTAATTTGGAGATCCTGATGTTCATCCAGGCCCAATTTAGCTATCAAGAAATGAGCTTCAAAGAAAATCAGTCCTTTTAAAGTGGTTTGGGGTTTTTTTTCTCCCAGCATCTTTTATGACATTTTCACTTCATTCAGCTTTTCAGCTTTTGAATTTAATCAAGCTTTAAATCTTTGCTCTGTTGGAGCCAATGGCAACATTCCCACTTATTTGGATCATCCCATAATTTCATGCTATATATTTTGCTCAAGCTTTCCTGCAATCAAAGCTCCTTTGTTGCTCCAGTTAGCAGTAGACTGTTTCCAGATTTTGGCACTCCTAAAATGGCAATAAAGAGCAACAAAATTGGAGTAATCCTGGGAAGGAAGGTACTGCTTGAGGAGAGAGAGTCTCCTGGGAGGATTTGGAGAAGGAAAAGTGATAGAGGTGTGAGAACACTGTGTGGAGTGAGCAGTGGAACTGAGGAGCAGAGGAGCTGTGGGGCTGAAAAGCAACAGCTTTTGAGGAGGAATGTCCTGGGATTTGAGAAGCAAAATGCACCAAGGGATGGGAAAGGGAAGAGTGTGTGCTACCCACTCCCAGAACTGTGAATGCACCCTTGAACAAGGGAAAATTGGACAGAACTTGTGGTGGAGAGGCACAGCCCATCCTGTTTGCTCATGGGGTAGCAGAGTCCCCCTGCAATGAGCTCTTAGCAAAGCACTGAGTAAGTCCTGTGAGGACATCACATCACCTGCATTGTGTAGGTCATGCCTGAACACAGCTGCTATATTCCTCATAATCGACTAATTGTTAATAAGAAGTTGTCTAAATGACAACTGGCTCTGGCACTTCAGGTCAGATAATCCTGGACTCTCCCAGCAGTCACCTCTTGGTTAGCTGGAATAAGACAGAGCCCAACAGCACAAGCTGGCAGGGTCCAGTCTGAAATGGTTTCAATTACATGTTTAAAGGCAAGCACATTCTCATGACCAAAGTGCGTTTTAATAAATATATTCCCTTAAATGTCCAGTAAGGCCCGTGGTAATCTACTTAAGTATTATTTTCTGGAAGGTTTAAGATTCCTGTAAGCTGAATTACATGTGGAAAGCTACATTAATGTGTCTTCACATAAACTCAAAGTTTATTGTTTTATTATTATAGAAAAACCATAAAAAGATTTGTCTGAAGCCATTGGCTGTTGTGCTACACATCTGGTGGAATGTTAGTTATTACAATAACTCCTTCAGCGCCCTCAAATGAAGCCCTGGGCTAAAAATGAAAATAAGTAATACGATAATACTGTAAAAAGATGTTATGGAATCATACAGAAACACTGAGCCAAATCCAGCTGTCAAGGGGGAAAAGAAATCCTGGCTGGGTTTTAAAAATAGCATTAAGTCAGGCAGGAAAAAAGGTCAAAAGCCTCATGACCAAGCCACAAGCTCAGCCAGAGCTGGGGTGCTGCTGCAGCACCCTGAGGATCCTCAGCTGCTCCAGCACTGACACCTGAGCTGCTGCTCCCAGAGCTAATGAAAGGCTGCCCAGAAACACGGGCTAAGCTTAACTCAGAGCTAGTCCCACATCAGGGTGGGGACAGTAAAGAGGCAGCAGGAATTGGGAGAGGTGAGGATGGGCAGGAGCAGCTGAGCAGTGGGAAGAGCCAGCAGGTTGGGAGAGGAGCAGTGCTGAGGCTGCTCAGCAACACAGGCAGCATTCAGCCCAAATTCTGGGGTGGGAGATGAGCAGAGAGGGCTTGAGGGGCCAGTCTGGCTGGCACTGTGGTGTTCCTGGTGAAGCTAAAGGGGCTGAGAAAGACTGGGAGAGGCCAGTGAGATTTGAAGTAGGTGGAGGCACTGGGGATGCAGTAAGGAATTGAGGAGGAAGGGCTGGGAAGGCCATGAGGGGATTGAGGTGTTCCAGGGGGCTGGGGTGTGAGCACAGGGGACTGTCTGTCCTCTTTGCTCTTCCTTTCCACTCCCCACTGCCCACACCATCCCCTGAGAGCAGCAGCCCTTCCCACAGCCCTGGAGCCATCCCAGGGCAGCCCTGGGCACAGGGAAAGGATGGGAAGCAGAACAGCACAGGCAGGGACACAGATTTGACTCCATAACAACTGATCCTCACCTCCTCAGGCAAAGGCAAAGCCTGCAGCCTGTCATCCCCTGTAACCTCTGTCAGAGGCAACATCCATTTTCTGGTGGAAAAGGAATGTAGACAGGACCCTCCCAGCTGCCTAAAATGTGGTGGCATAACTGGAAGCAGCCTGGAGTGCTTTTGCTTCTGCAGATGGGCCAGGCTGGTTGCAGCAACCCATCTCTATATTTATATTTATTGCTGTCCTGATCCAGAGCATATTTACCCCGGGAGTTAATGGAGCAATATTTCTTCTGTGATCAGCACGGGGTGCTGTGGGTCTGGGTGCTGCTGCACAGCTTTCCTCACCCTCATCTCAAGCAGCTTCCAGCCCTGAGTTTGCCTCCTCAGAGAAACTAATCTGGGTGCAATATATTTGAGGTTATGGCAGGGAATGAAGCGAAAATAATTCACTGAGGCAACATTCTTCATATATATTAATCTGGTTGCTTTATCTAAATCTTAAAGCTCTTTTATACCACTCACCTTCTCCAGATGTTTGATTTTTCAGACCAGTGGCCCATTTCATCTGTCTCTAATAACACTGCTGAGATTTCTTTTTTTTTTTTTTCCTGGATAAAGCTCAGTAATATTGTTGGCTTATCAAAATGTCACCCACTAATTAATAATAAAACCAGGCAGAGGAAATAAAATTGATAGTCTTACTCTGAAAATCACTGAATAACCAACTAATCAGTTAAAAAGTGCACTTTAAAAATGTGCTTTGTCTAGTCTAGACTTATCTCTCAAAAAACAAAAATCAGGAGAAGTGGTTAGGGAGAAAGAGGCTAACCAGGAACATCTGCCTTTAATATTCCATTTTGACGTCAGTGAATCTTTATTGGCCTCTCAAAATAGTCTAAAGTTTTGTGAAACAAGCAGCAAACAAAACACACTGTTTTCCATCTTTTAAAAGATTTTTCCACTGATGATAAAAGTAGAAATCCTCACTAATTCATTTTAAAAAATGTCTTTTTTACTGCATTCAGAGCAAAACTCAGGCCAGGGTTATCCTGGTTCATGTAAATGTGAATGCTGCTTGTAGATGCCATTAAAGCTACTCACAGCCTTCCAGGGTAAATAAAAATCAGTTTTCTTTGGCTGTTTGGGTGCATCCAGTGGAGAACCAGCTCCTACCCACACCTGCCAGCTCACCTAGGAGCCAGAACCCCTTGGAACTGGGGAAGCAGCCTTGTACAGTGCTTTTTGGGGAAGAAACAAGCAGAATGCAGCAATGCTGCTGCTGTGAAGTTTGGACAGGACGAGCACCAGGCAGTCCCACTCCAACCTGGCCTTTGGAAAGCTTTGCCCAGGGCACAGCCTGACCCAAAGCCTTCCTGCCCCCGGAGCCCAGCAGAGCCCACGGGAGGAGAGTCCCACATCCCACAGCCAGGGCTCCGGGCTGGCTCCAGAACAGGCTGGGCACAAACTGATGGAGAGGGAAAAGCCACAGGCAGGCCAGAGGCTGTGGCTGTGCAGAACCAGCCCCTCCAAGCCCCTTGGAAGCTGCATTCCAGCACTGTGAGTAATGGGCAGAGGAGGAGGAGGAGGAGGAGGGACAGTCCGGGAGTGTTTCCTGCAGGATTTCTCTGACACCTCTGCAAGGTTTGCACATGGCTGGGGTGGGATGGACCTCCCTGCAGTAACACTGGCCCTGTCTCAGGGAAACGTGAGGCTCCTGACACCTCAGACACAGAGAAGCCACTGGCTCTGCTTTTCACCCCTGCACAAACATTCCAGCTAGGAAACCTCTCCACATCATTCCGGGCACATTGTTAATGGGATCAGAAAAGTGCCCCCTCCTCCATGCACTGAGCAGAAAGCAGAATGCATTTTTGCAAGCCACAGCAGAAAGTTTAATGGCATTCCAAGGCTGATGAACTCCTAGGAGTGATGATGTGGCAACAACAGCCCTGCAACAACTGGAAGTGATGTGAAGAAATGTAACTGCTCTCTAAACAAATCCCTTTTGATCCATTTCCCCTTGGACAGAAGCGTGATGTTGTTGTTCTCCTTGGGAATTACGAAATCACTTTCTAAAACTTCAGTGTTCTGTAAACATGGAAAGTGTATTTTCAAGCTAAGGAGACCTAACTTGAAAATACAGGGATTTTCATAATTCTTTCACTCTGCAAATATTAACTGTGGCAGTCAATCAAGTCAGTTTCTTTAAGAAGAGTTTGACCACTTCAATCCTCTGTTATAAATGTTTTGCATAGATCAATTCCATAAGTGTAAATGATAAATAAAGAGGTTAAGATCACGGAATCTGAATGAATCCTTTCCAGCAGCCAGCATGGGCTGGTTACAGCAGATTTAGCTGTGCTTCACTCTGCTGGGACAAGGAGAGCTCCACTGCTGGCATGCCCTGCACTGAGCTGACCATCAGTTTTGAACTCACACACACCACCAAACTGTGAGTGGGCATTAATATCAGTATTTAATTGAATATCAATATTTAAATAGTCACTTCTATATGCCCTCACATTTTCTCTCTTCCTTTACCCATACACTAGCCATTCTCTGTGAAATCTCTTTAAACTATAGTTACTTCTGGGCTTTCTAACAATGATGCTGTTGAGCATTCAGAGATCAGAGCTCTCTGCCTTCACTGTGGAGTTTTGATTTGGTGGCTCAGCTTGAGAAATGACAGCCAATGGCATCTGCCTCAGCCTCAGCTCAGACGAGAAAAGGACAAAAACCAGTAACTCAAATTTTTGGAAGGGCCTGGAGTTTTTGCTGTTGCCTTTCCCTGGTCAGAAAATTAAAACCAAAACACAGTTTATGGGGAAAAGGGGTTTTGAACTCAGGATTTATTTCAGCATCTTTGGGTACAGCACTTGGTCCAGGTGGAATGCCCTAAAATGCACACAATTCTAGGTCTTGCAATTAACACATCTATCAAAGATCCCCCAGTGAGAGGCTGGAGTGAAGCCCTCGTTGTGAGGAACCTTCCCCCTGGCTGGGCCTGGCTGAGGTTCCCAAATGTGTTCTGGAGAGGCCCTTGGTGTCTGGGGCTCCCAGGATGTTTGCTCTCCTGGTTTAACGGTGCCGTGGGGCTGAGCTGAGTTCTCAGCCTTGGGGAGTTACAAGTGTGGGGCTAAGAGCACTGAGAATACAACAAACTGTATAAAAGAGTGTGTGAGAGGAGTATAAAAGGCAAAAAATCATCCTGGCATCAGTGCCCAGCAGATTTTGTGTGTGGGTGAAGGCCCCACCTGTGACAGCTCTGCCAGTCCCAACCTTCTCATCCTCAGCACACAGTGAGAACAAACTACACAAACAATTGCTGGAGTCCTTATAACTCCTGTGCATGTCCCACTGGTTATTCCACACCCCTGGAGCAGCCTGGAGCCTCCTGCTCCTCTCACCCAGCTGTGTGAGCCCTGCCCATCCATTCAGACAAAGCCCTTGGGCCACGCTACAGGAACGACCTTCCTTGCTTTGTAATCTAATTTATGTCTTATTTACTGTGCCTTCTCCATGAGAGCCAGGCCATAAATACAGCCCAGAGCTGCCAGCCAGCTCCTGCTCTGTTAACAACCCATCAGTGCCAGCACATCACAAAATCCAACAGCACATTAAAATCAGTGGCAGCCACGCACACCCTGATCCTTCACCTTCTAACAGTGAAAACCTTCCCATTTCACACATCCCACACTTCCAGGGCCCAGCACTTCCTCTCCTCTCACTGCAATTTTATTGCTTTGTCCAGAAAGCAAAAAGATATTCCCTTAACAAATCAGTTCTGTGTTTGTTATAAGCCTATGAGGCCTGTGAACCTCCTTTATCTCACTGAGTTTCATCTCCCTCAGTCGTTCCTAATGAAAACCATAATAGTCACTGCCTTCCAGATGACCTAGCACGGAAAGTCTTGGAATACATCACTTATTTTGTGAACATGAAGATTAAAGGGCCACTGTATCTTAGGTTACATTCTCCAGTTGGGAGTGCATTCCCATCTCCAATTCATTAGGAGTTAATTCCATATTTCAACTCTTCCCATTGATGAAAAACATTTATAATAATTCCGCACACAAACAGTGGAGTCAGACAATATAAATCCTCTGCTTTGCAGTTTCTCCTTTCCTGTGGAATATTCCAAATCTTTTCTGTCATCCTGGGTTTCCTGATGTTTTTTTAACTGAAATTCTTCCCAAGGAAATGCTGATCCTTTTGAAGTGACAGAATGTTTAGGTTTGGTGATTGCTGAGGATCCTGTGCAAGAGTTGCAAGAGCTCAGTTCTCACCAAGAGCACAAGGCAGGGTGCAGATTGCACCACAACAACCAGAATTTATCCCTCTAAGTCTCTGCAGACTTTTCAGACAAGCAGAGGCTGTAAGACAGTGAGAGGGCATGATGAAAGAAACTTTAAAATGTATATGAAAAAGCATCTGAATAAGTGCCCAAGAATAATTTCTGAGAGTTGTCTGTGACAATAAAAGGATCAAAGCACAGATGGCCAAAGTGGTGAGGAGTGAAATTTTGGTTACACCACACTTTTGTGCCTTTATATTCTGGGAGAAAAGAGCATCTGCAATTATCAACACAGTGGGAGAGGTACACAGGAATTCACATTCAGAGGATAACTATTGCTGATAGCAAATCAGTTTATGGACACTGGGTTTAATTAGTTGATTCTGTAATTGACCCAAATTTCACCAATTCAAAGAAGCTTCTCCTGTTTAAAAGAGTAAAGACACTGATCAGCTACTCTAATTCTCAAATCATCTCTAAATCATAAGTGCATATAGATATATTTATATATATACACCTACAAACAGACACTAATTAAAACCAAGTTGCCAAGGTTTTTTACTCTGAGGTTTTTTTCCCTCATTCATTTCATGGATATGAATTTGTCTTAGTCTAAAAAATGTCTAAAAACCACAAACCAATTCAGTTGTTGTGCCTCCCTGTAGCTAGAGGAGAAAAGGACACTTTTTGATAGGTATAACACACTTATACAGACCCAAAGGTGATGCAGTAAGAGCTTCCTCATTATTGCCTGGCTTCGTCTGAAGAGATGAGGAAAAGACCATGAGGGGTAAATAGGGAAAAGCAGGGGAGAAGGAATAAAAAAGGAAGAAATTTGTATTTTCACATCCCAGCAGGTGTTTTGTTTTTTTTTTTTCCAGGTTGCATTCTCTGGATTTGCTGTGTTCCCTTCATGGCAGCATTTCTGCAGTCTGTAAACTCGGAGCAGGAAATTTATCAATTAAATTGCTGGTGCTCAAATGAAGTTCTTGGGGTTTTACTTTCTAACTAAGCTCTGTGAACCTGAGAGCAGCTCCTGGCATTCTCTGTCCTGGCACAGACAAACTTGGTTGAGAGGTCCCAATTACAGCCCCAATCTTCAAGGATTTCCTGTCTTCCTGCCCCAGTCGTGGAAGTTCTGTGATGGTGCCAGGACTCATCATTTTTAGGAAAACCTATTCCTGGCCCTCCTAGTGGTGGGAAAAATTTGAAAACATTGAAAAAAAAAAGGACTGAAAACAAGAAGGTGAAGTGAAGCAAAAGGACAAGAGGACAGAAAGAATTTCAGTCTAGGAAATAAATAAATCTTTTCTGTCTGCCTTTGCTATTTTAATTTCTTTTTAGATTGGGATTATCTTTAGACTATGCACTGCCTGTCATGTATAAATGTAGGTACCTGTGGTCTCTTTGCACTCAGGATGTCCAGAAGCTCCTCTAACAAAAATATTCAATACATATTAATATTATTGGAGAAAATACTAAAAAAAATGTTTGTGCTTCACAGGCACTGGAAATAAAAATATGCTTCTTCTGCATGAGTGGCCAAGCACATCATTGCAGTGCAATGCTGCCGAGAACTTGCAAAGTGCTGTGGGTTTTGTGTTAGCAGTGAACTATGGTTAAATAAAGTTCATTTTTTACTATCATTTAGTCTCAAAAGAGTGAATAAATAGCAACAAGAACTCCAAACCAAAAGATATTAGGTTAGGCAGGACACTCGTGGTTAGAATTTCGATATGTGCTGTTCCAGAAAAAAATAAACAATTTTTTTAGTGACATTAAATCCTTAATTACAACATCTACCAATTTTAAACCATGAGGCTTAAAAGCTGGTCTTTGAAAACTTAGAGAAACTGAATCTTCTGAAACATTGTCTGGCACCACAGGTAACCCTTTCATTCTCTCTCTTTTTACTTTTTTTCCTTTTTTTTTCCTTGAAGTAGGTGGTACCTTCCATCATTAAACTAAAGAATTCCTCGCTGGAACATCTAAAGCATGACATTGATGAGACACAGTTAACCTGCACTCCTGTCTGCTGCAGAGCAGGGGAATAAAAGCTTTCTGGTATGTAAGTTCAAAGAAATGAACCTTTTACCAGATTTGAACACTTGTCTTGGGAATGCAGATTTATGAAAATCGATCCCCTGTCTTTGTCCACGGGAACAATGTGCCTTTCTTCCCCACTTTTGCCCCCTGTCTATTCCACTGAGTCAGAACTTCTTCAGAAAACTTATTTTAATTAATAGAGGATACCCTTGCAGCCACAAGGTTATAAGATGTCTCTGACAAACCTCTCTCTGGCTACAGTCAAAGAGGGAGATATTTAGACTTCACATTCAATTTAAGGCAGAGGTCAGAGTTCAAAAGTGTAGTTTGCCCTTGTCATGTTCCATTTGGAATTCAAATAGTCAGAAAAACAAAAGGCAAAATGACACATTCCCATCACTGGGATTCTCCAGACACAAGGGGAAAAGGAAGGACATTTCTAATGGCATTTATTGGGATATATTCCATGTAATCTCTGCATTCTAAAATACCCAAAATAATCACATCAAAAAAGCAGGTGTACGCTGACTGTGACTTCAAAACTACTTGCACAGGAGATAAATAAGTTTATTTCTTTTCTTCCTTAAACAACCTTAATAGAAACAAATAACTCCAAATTTAACTCTGAATTAACTGCAAAAAATAACTCAGAATTTAGGGAAGACAGATCTTTTAAAATGCCCTTACACTGACTGCTCCTGTATATGAAATTTTCCTGCCATTGCCATTTTGTCTGATTATCCTGTGGGAAGAAACAGTAACAACTTGATTTCTGCCATTTTCCTGAAATGAAACAATGAAAATGAGAAAAGAGCAGGTTATGCACGTTACCAAAATGTGAACTATTTTAGGATATTTTCCAGATATTTGATCATACAATTTTTGCTCAAAATAATTGCACTCTTGGGAAGCACTCCAGAAACATTTTCCTCCTCATGATACCCCAGTAGTCTCTAAACACAGCCAGAAAAGAAGACAAGTTACAGAACGGATTAGCAGCAGCTACAGAAGCCAAAAAAGCAGCTGAGATAATAAAAAATAGACAAACCTCACTCCTTTTCAAGCATTCTTACCATGTGGAAGCTTCTATTTACACAAGTGCACAACTCCTTGGACCATAAATACTTTTCTATTAAACTATAAGGACTACACAGAACCTGTAGGACTCAGCATTGGTTCATTTATTGTTCTTCACACAGTCCTGCACCTTCAGATCTCTTTCTGATTACACTCTCACCCTGAGCTCCTGGAGGCAACATTTATGTTTTCTCTACCCATGTCAGCTTCTGCTGAGCATTCTCCTGAATTCCACAGTTCTGGGCTCAGCCTTGCAAGCCCTTCTGTGGCACAGTTTGAAGCCTAAACTCTAAACCCTGTTGGGTTCTGAGTGTTTATCATTGCCACATCTGCCTCGAGCCCCCACTTTGGCTGCCCTGCAGAGCCCCAGCTGGGTCTGCACACAGAGCTCTGCTCCCAAATCACTGTTGATTGATGACTGATCAGGTTTGTTTGGGTCAATCCATGCAGCCAGAAGGGCATTCCATGTAAATATTGAGAAGGATGGCGTGGAGAGAGCACTTTTCACTGAGCTGGGATGTTTGGGGCCAAACAAGCAAAGCCAGGTTACTTCTTTCTGTTTCTTCTGAGTTGTGTCTGTGCTTGAGCCTGGAAAGGAGCTTGAAGAATACATAGACCCAGCCTGGTTTACCCCACTGGTCATTCAGCATCTGAAGTGGCAAGTATATCCAAGCCTTGGGGCCAAGACTTATTTTTGGAGGGCCACTATTCCCTACCCTGAGCAGAGGATTTGCCTGGTCAGCAAGCTTTGAGCAGGAAAAGATGCTTTTCATTAGAGTTCTGCACAACACATGGGCTGTGGATGGACATGGCCATGCACCAAGCATCCTACAGTGCAAAAAGAACCAGAAAAATGGTCCTTTTTTACCCCCCTCCATTGTAGAAAGGAGGTAGCCCTGGTTTCCCAGGGCCTTTCCACAAACCACTCATGTCTATTGATTGATGATCAGAAATCAGAAGGATTTATTAGTAATATCAAGAAAACAGAACAAATCTTTCTCCCTCCAGCCACGTTAGGTTGGAGAGATCATCTCTCTGTGTGCCTGACTCTGTCCCAGCCAGGAATCCACAACAAGACAGAGAGGAAGACATTTCATTGCTCAAGGAAAGCATATTTACATTCTTTCATCCAAGCTTTCTCCTGGGAAGCTACAGAACTCCCCTTACCAATGGATTTCAGGGCAAGTTAAAAACAACTTGCATTTCTCCAGCCTTTCTCTGAAATTTCTCAAAAACCCACTGCCAAGTCACCACCACACTCCATTTATCTTCATTAGGTGTTTAATTAAAACTTCCTCTGGGGGATCTGTTTGCTCCCACCATGGGACAGCTCCACCCCAGCTGAAGGGTTGAGAGCAAATGCAGGCAAACTCATGTTGGTGCTGCTACAGCTGAGCCATGGGGTAGGAATTGGTGAGGGAATGGCCTTGGATGGATATGAGCTCTCTGAGCCTGCCCACAGACCCTCAGCACTGCAATCCTCTCCACCCTGCCCTCAACACTGCTGCCATCCACAGAAATGATATTGAGTTTTACCTATGAATTCCCAGCTTTGGTGCCCTAAAGACAGGGCCCAAGGTGTGAATTTCATAGCAGACGTGCTAGAAATCCTGTCAGATTATTGCACATATTCCTTCAGACATAATGATTTCTCTCTCTTTCCCAGATTCATTTAAAACAACATTAAAATGCAAATATTATTCTCAATAATAGCCTCTCTGTTATTTCCAGGACTGTTTTGTGTTTCAGTGCTTAGAAAATGACAAAATGTAAAAGCTTTCGGCTCTGCAAAACTAATTGTGATGTCTGCCTGATTACTTATTCCAGTTCTTAAACTGCATTTAATTTCAGACATTTATTTTCCTGGTCACCTTCACTGCCCAGCATTGCATTATTGAGCATCTCCTCAAAACCTTCCCAAAACTGTATATTTTTTTTTAGTACAATATGCTGCTGGCTCATGCTGAAAAAGCTCTACTGACAAAATACCAGCCTCTCTCTAGGCCAGTCTGTGAGACAACCAATGATTTATTGGACAAATACAAGATTTTTAACAACAAGAAGCCCGAGAAGAGCTTGCAGCCTGGCTGTTGGAATGAGATTCCAGGCAGGAATCCTGCTCAGAGCTGTGTTGTACCCTTGGTGTCAGGAAGACAAATGAAAACCTGAAGTTCATCACAACACTCAGACAGAGCTGGGGAGAAATGTCACTTCCCTGACATCAAAGAATCCATAAGCAGCACTTACATTTTAAGTTCAGAGCGATCAAAGCAGACAGACAGCGTTTTAATGTTTATTTCCATTTTTAGAGCACATTTCTAATGCAGAGTTGTTGGGTTGGTGGCGCTGGTGGGGTTGTTTGGGTTTCTTTTTTTGTGCCAGATAAAGTAAGTTGCAGATATTTTCTCACAGCACAAGTTAATGTTCTCAGTCTGTTTTTCCTTTCTGGGGTCTGCGTAGACAAATTCCACAGCAACATCTGATGATAAGATCAGACAGTAGTAGCAGAGACATTTTTAAATCATATTTACAATATGTCCCCTCTGGGCCCACCAAAGAGCAATCTTTCTCAGAACAATATATATTGGCTTTTTTTTTTTTTTTTTTCTCCATTTAGAGATAATTTTAGCTCTTCAGTGTCATGCAAATACACAGGGCTTTACTCAGATAAAACTGCTATCAAGGCTTTGGGAGCTCTGCCAGGAAAAGAGCAAACAAGGCTCCTAAGAGGAATTCAGCTGGAGAAAGGCTTTAGGGTTTGCTCTACTGGGTACAAACTGGTGCATTTTTAAAATGCATATTTAAAAGACAAAGAATAGATAAAAGGAATAAACAAAAGGCACCAAAATTTAGTTTCTGAAGTCTAAATTTTCTTTAGACCCACCAAAATTTACATACATTTACATGTAAAATGAGGCTTTATTCAGCTCCTCTGCCTTGCAGCCCAGCAGGGAGTGGGGACCCTCAGCAGCTCCCTCCCCACGTTCCAGGGACCCTCCCCCTTTTCAGTCCCAGTGGGGTGGGGAAGCCATGGGCTGGTCCAGTTGGAATTGGTCCTTCTGGAGTGGTCAGGGCAACAGCCCAAATCTCTGCCCTCTCCTCAAAAAGGGTTTGTTTCACAAGAGAAGGAATCTACATAGGCTAGTTACCCCTTGGCCAAGAAAAGGAGGTGCTGCTGGACACCAAACTCCAGATATAGACAAGATACAGCAGACTTAGAGATGAAAATGTAATTCCTAACCCACAGCTGGATATGGGTGTGGACAGTGGGAACATTGCTGCTGCTTGGACAGGTTTAATGCAATCATGTCACACATGCTCCTGCCTTCTGCTGGGTTCTGCAGGACTCAGTTGAGGGAGATCTGCCTTGGAAGAACATGATCTCATTGCCAGCTGGTGGATTCCCACCCCTGAAAAAGAAGTAACATTTTGAACAGCCAGAGGAAGGATATTGGACAGAGTGGTCCATAAAGCAAAGAAAGAAATCGGTGCAGTGAAGAGATCACAAGGAAGGAGGGGGAAACCTTTGCTGTGGAAGGACAGAGAATTGGTAACCTGGGCTCAAAATATTTCATACTGAAAATGCAGCAGACTGGAGAAGGATCTTCACTGACCCTTTAAACCTCTCTGTTGGTGTTTGTTTTGTTGCCCAACAGTCTCTGGCTTAGCTCTCTTGCTTCTTCTGTGTCCCATGTCCTGAAAAGATGGAATGAGGCTTCTTTCTGCTTTTTCAAGGTTGTTTATTTTTCTCTTATCAAAAGCTCAGAGCCACAGCCAGCGCTGTGACCTCCAGGAACACAAGTGCAGAAAAGGGCAATGGCTACTCATAACAGCTACCTTTGATATCTAATATTGACCATTTAGAAAATAGTATGTATTTTGTTTTGTTTCCAACACCAGTAAATTCTCATCTTATTGATATGTCTTTTCTATGCTAACTTTTTCCGCCAACCAACAAACCACAGGAACTGGTGTCAGAGAAGAGGAGAAGAGAAGAGAAGAGAAGAGAAGAGAAGAGAAGAGAAGAGAAGAGAAGAGAAGAGAAGAGAAGAGAAGAGAAGAGAAGAGAAGAGAAGAGAAAAAAATAAGAAGGAGAAACCTCACTGCAAAAAAATCTCCATCTTGTCTCTATATAATACACACAGCAAGATCCTAAAACTACAACTAAACTCTCTGTGGTTCACTAAACAAAAATCCTTTCACCTTTCTGGTGCATTCAGGCTCTCCCAAAAGTGAAGAGAGCTTCTGTCATCAGCTTAGGTTGCAGGCTAAGCTATTTTTGAGGAGACTAAAGAAATTCCACGAGGAGCAGGAGAAGTTTTCAGGCTTCCCTGGACTCCAACACTTTCCTTAATATCCCTCTGAGGTGGGACAACAGCCCAGCTCTGCCCAGGACCCACCAGGCACCACACACCCACCACAAGTCCCTCAACACGCCACAGCTTGTGGGGATCTTGTGGATGCAAGTGATGTAAATATGAGATTATATTATCTGGTATTGTTATTGTAATTTTATGGCCCTGGCTGTATACAGTGACTTAAAACTTTGTAAGCTCTTTCATTGTTTGGCTTTCGCTGCCTTTAAGCATCTTAGTAAATTTATAATCCCTTTTCTTTAGCTTCTTTTTGTATCTCTTTGCTTGAAGACCTGGCATGCAATGAATCAAAAAAGGGATATTTATACCCATACTGTGAGAATGTTTACAATGTACAGAAAATTCTGTCTGTGGTTTGGTGTTTGTGTATTTTCAGAGTAAATGACAGTTTTCCAAACGAACTATATTACTGTTGAGTCCACAGAGTCTGTATTTATGTAACTAAAATGCTTTTATTTAGACCTTTGCAACATGCCAAAATCAAAACTATTTTAATGAATGAATCAAAGTAGGGCAGCAAAGAAATCTGTAATGTATTACTGTTTCAAAATACAGATTTCTGTGAAAAGCCTCCCAGATACAAAGAATATGTTTGGTTTATGAAAAGCAATTTTGTTATTTTCATGCCCATTGTTTTAATAACAGAACTTTGATCTTGAAAATATTTTTGCATGAAACATGAATATGGTAATAGCCAAAGTTTCCATTTAGCTGCTGCTTCATGTTCCAAGAATATTGGGCTCCATTACATGTAGTATTTAATAATTCACATATGGGCTCCAAGCAACCTTCTTGACGTCTTGATGCAGACACTGTTCAAGTTTTCCAAATTTTTATTCAGGTACACAGATTTTCAAACTCAGGGATATCAATGGCATCACTAAGGGCCTGAGTTAATTTTCCCACTGCCATGACCTGCTTTGAAGGCCAGCAGCATTACAGGAGAATGTTCCAATCAGTCATGCAGATATTGAATGCTCCATGAGCTCTCCACACTTTATTTGCAGAGTTCCTTGCAAATATCTTGTATTCATTTCAGTCCTCTGTAAAGTTTTGGAAACAAAGGAAGTGCGTTCTAATATTCTCTAATACTCCATTTCCTTAATTCCCTTCAAAGGAATTTCCAGAAATTACAGCTAAAATCTGTTTTATTCTCATGCACTTGCCTGCTTGGGTTTACTCACAAGTGTAGGATCATAGGAATGAATGAGTGAATGAGGAAAATCCCTCCTTCCCACCCACAAACGTTGCTGAGGGAAAAAAAAAAAAAAGGAGAATTTTGTAAGTTTGTCTGGCACTTCCAGATGTTGAACAGCCCTGCCTGACCACATATGGATCAGCTCTGCCATGCACCTGCAAGGAGAGCAGTGCCCCTGGGACTGCCAGGCTGTGATGGATGCGTGGGTAAATGGATCCTGATGGATTTATGGAGCACGTGCAAATCATCTCTGAGCACACTGTATATCACAGCTCTAACATTCACAGGAGCGTCAGCTCTGGGCTCTGTTCGCTCCTGAAGTGAACCTGAGAAGTTTCTGGGATTCTGCATCCTCTCCCAGGGTGTGAATTAGTCAGGTCAGGGAGGTGGTGGATCAAGTTTTGGGAAGAGATCCATCACGGAGAAGTTAAGGATGTGGTACAGGCAGCACCGGGGCTATTCTGAGCCTCCTGGTGGCAACCACACTTGCTTTAAAAGCAGTTGTACAAACACAGCTACATCAGGACCAGAGAGCCTCTGCCTTAGAGGGAGACTGATGTTGGGTAGAATCTTATTCCTGGGCTGATACTTATTCCTCATTAAGGAACAATTCTGATAAGATGAAGCCTTCCTCCCATCCCAAATTGAGTTCCTAGAGCTTGCACACCTTTCCAGCATCCTTGGGGTGAATAAATAAATCTTACAAATGGTTATGTGCCTCTAATGACACCTCTTGAAAGGAAAATGAACATAATACATTCCTGTTAATCTTGATGGATGTGTGGGAAGGAAGGCAGGCGAGAGATAGCCAGGGAAGGGCAGGAGCATTAGACACTCCATTAGCATTAACCATGCCCCTGAGAGCTGATTAACAGCAACTCCTCACAAAAATAACAGAGAACCTCCAGCATCATGTGTGACCTTGCAGCACTGTGGCAACTGCAGCAGGCAGAGAGTCCTCTAAGGGTGTTCCTTAATCTCCAGTTACAACATGAGAAACACTCACATTTTAGAGGGCTCCAAAATTAGGATGCTTTCTTCTCTCCCACTCCCTGGGAGAGGACCCACGCTTGGAGTTGTGTCTGAAAACAAGGACATGTTTGCTTCCCATGTGCAGTCTGCCTCTAAGGACTCCAGGCAGGACCTGCCCCTCTGTCCTTTCATGGTTCTCACCAGGACATTTGGCTCTTGGAGCGATGCTGGCTTAGGGTGGCCCAAAGCAAAATCATCGAGTTCCTGATGCTGGAGATATCAGAATCATCTCCTTTTGGCTGTGAATTCCACATTAGCTTCAGCATATTGGCAAACCTGGAAAATTTATGTTGCCTCTGAATAGAAACAGTCTTCTGCAGAACACAGGGCAAGTTCATTCAGTAAATATCTGGAATATTTCAGCGCAGCTCCTTTTACGTTTAAACTACCCCAGTCTGGGGCACACACTGCATCGTGCTGAGCCTGCCACATTCCTGCTGCTCCTCCCTGTCCGGAGAGCTGGGGCACCTCTGCTTCCCCTCCTGCTGCCAAAACCCATGGGGGCTCCCCACAGCCTGGAGCAGGGATCTGGGGCAACCCTTGGGGCTCCCCACAGCCTGGAGCAGGGATTTGGGGCAACCCTTGGGGATCCCCACAGCCTGGAGCCATCCCCAGGGATTTGGGGCAACCCTTGGGGCTCCCCACAGCCTGGAGCCATCCCCAGGGATTTGGGGCAAACCCTTCGGGATCCCCACAGCCTGGAGCCATCCCCAGGGATTTGGGGCAAACCCTTCGGGATCCCCACAGCCTGGAGCCATCCCCAGGGATTTGGGGCAAACCCTCAGGGCTCCCCACAGCCTGGAGCCATCCCCAGGGATTTGGGGCAATACCTCGGGGCTCCCCACAGCCTGGAGCCATCCCCAGGGATTTGGGGCAAACCTTTGGGGCTCCCCACAGCCTGGAGCCATCCCCAGGGATTTGGTGCAAACCCTCCCTGCACAGGTAGAACCAGCCCTGAGAGCTGTGTCCTGGCCACGCTGCACTCCCTGTTCCAGGAGGAAAACCATCTGGATTGCACAGTTCACAACTGGGGCAGGCATTCCAGGGCAGCCAGGCCCCCACTGACTTTCACTTTGTCTTCTTTCAAGCAGGCCGAGTTGCTGCCAGCTTCCCTATGACTTTCTCCTGCTTTAATTTACGTCCCATGCAAACTCCACAAACATTTTCCACTGGAAGGAGCCAAGGACTGACTTTCTCCCCTGCAGCATTTGGGGGAAAATGATTCTGAAAACAGCTCTGCAAAGAGGTTTGGGTGATTTCTAGTCCGACCATTTTTATTTTCTAATTTAAAATAAAAACCACACTTCTTTCGGTTTTCGAATTCTATTTGGACTGAAACTATTGCTACCAAGTAACAAAGAAGGATAAAATGGGAAGCTTTTTGAAATTACTGCCACATTTTTCATATCTCAGTCAGGCTTCTGGTATTAGACATAGCTTAAGAGGAAAGCAGCAGAACATATATAATGTACTACAGATAACACATATAACCATATTTAATATACTGATGAAGACACAAACCATCCTGACTAAAGAGTTTAGCACACATCTGTGTCCACACACATTTAATTTTCTGCTGTGAGGGAAGTTCACTCAGAATTTAGTAAGTTACTTCTGCAGATCAATTCCGCTCAGCATCTTACTATTTTTAAAAAAAATGTCCTTAAATATCCCTGTAATTCCAGCTCTCTAACATTACTGGTTTGGGAAATGATGGCAGCTTTCTGTGACTGGAGTGGTCACAGCAGCATGGCAGATATTCAACTCAGACTAAAAAAGAAAAGAAAGAAAAGCCACAAGAACATTTTCATGCAGGTTTGCATTGGGGTTTAGCCATTGGAATGAACCTGTGTTATCCCAGACACCTTCAGGGTAACTATGACTCCAAAAAAATTTCAAATTTTTGAAAAATTCTTGAAAGGATTAAAAAATAAGGAGATATTTTAAGCATCAGACAGGGAATTCAAAAAAATTACTGGAAAAAAAAATCTTTTTTTTTTTTTTATGCTACCTCTAACCATCACTAAACACCAGCTCTGGAGCTTGTGACCAGACTCAGCTGAGAGGCACCACGTTGGAAAGATCAGGCTCATGGCCAACCACAATTTTCTGTCTTCCTTTTAAGTAGATTAAGTCACTTCCATGAGATATATATAAAGAGAAATCCCTGGATCTTCCCTCCACCCAATTTAAAACTATTTCAAAGAAGCTTTGGAGAATTTTACAACAAATCAGATTTAAGTATTATGAAAACGTGGCAAGTAGGACTCCAGGGGTTCCTTTAAAATTCCTCAATGGATAAGACACGAAATGTGAGGTTTTGCAATTCCCAAGTGAAGGTTTATGAGTTTGAATTGCAATGTTTCCAAGAGGAGAAGGGAGGCAAGGCCTGTAAGATGGAATAATGTTTAGTAGATTGAATGATACAGTGAAAAAAAATACTCAGATTTGGAACAGAGAATTCCTTCTTCATGTCACCGAAGAACCCTAAAGAATCCCATAAGATCTTTTAAAAAATGGCTTGAGTGCCAGAAAACTTTTTGTTCTTTCTAACAAAATCAGTTGATCTAATAATAGATGGGAAACTGCTCTGCTTTCAAAGATTTTCCACTCCAAACAAATGGCTGATTTGGACAATGATACAACACTCAACCCAATTACAAGTAACTCCCCCACTGCAAAGAGCTCAGGAAGGAGCATGTGTGTATTTACACAATCCTACATGACCACTGATAACCAGATATAACCACAGATAACCACAACCCACGTGGTTTCCCACCTAAAATACCCCAGCTGGGGGCAACCCCCATCCAGCTGCTGCTATTGTTCCCTGGCAACTGTGCTTTTCTCCATTAAAAAAATCAGCCAGAGGGGTTTTTCTCCTTATGGCAAGTCTAACCAGTTAATTATTAAGTAACTAAATTGCTTAACTGGTTAGGGGAAGGCTGAGCCATCCCCAGTCACTGTTTGGTTTCCAGTGTGTTCCTGCCTAAGGAGCAGCGAGGAGATACAGCCACAGCTCCTTCCCAAAGGGATGGCACAGGAGGGAATGCCCAGCCCTGCTCCTGACACCTTCTGCTGAGGAGACAGCAGCATCTGAAGTGGGCATCCAGGTGGGATTGTGCCTGGGAGCAGCAGGGACCCCTGGAGCACTTCTGGAGGAGTCCTGGCACCGAAGCCCTTCGGGGGTCGTGCTGCAGGCAAGGCAGGCAGAGCTACCTGGGGCTGAAGGTCCTGCACACCGAGGGTTCTGACTCCTGTGGATTTCGTTGGCATGCCTGAGGAGATTGGGATAGGAGCCTACTCCAGGCAAGGAAGATCTGGCTGTTTACACAAGGATGCCAAACAGCTCCCTCAGGAAGGGCCTAAATGTAAACCCCTTTCTGTGAAATGTGAAAACTAACTGTGAACTCACACAGCTGCCATCCCTCCACGGCAGCTCAGAACACTTTGTCTTCTTATTTAGGCATCCCAATGTCATCTCCAACCTGGATCTCTCTCTCAGCTCTCTGTTCACAGGGACTAAATTAAAAGTCAAAACATGCAGACAGCCAACTGAACTGGACTAAATCAGCTCAGGAGCAGGAATGCACAGCGACTGCTGCAGAAAGCACTCAGCTTCCTAAAGCCCAGCAACATTCAAACGCTGTCAGCAGCCCACAGAGGTGCTTCTTGCCTTGGCCTGTGCTCAGCAGGAGACAAATGAGCTTTCATGGGTCACTTCAGCTCACCACAGGGCAAACACAGAGAGGTTCCCCGTGTGCCGCCGTGGGTTGTTCGTGCACTGACTCCTGAGCCCAGAGAGGACACAGCCCCCTCGCTCTGAACCCCAAGTCTGGTTTATACAAACTCTGAGCATTCCTTTCCTAAGGCTGCTGGTTCCAGAGACGAGTTTGTTCCTGCTTGGATTAAGCAGAGAGCTGAAATAACAAGTGGCACTCTATGCTGCCAGTCAGGTAAAGTGGATTGTGGCCTGACTGATAATGGAGATTCTACAGAATATTATTCAGATTCCCAGACAATAAATCTTAGAAGTGATGTCTGGGATGTTGTTCCAGTCCAATAGCATCTCTCAAACATTTACACAGTGGTGTGTTTATACAGCCAGTTTTATTTGGAGCAGTGGTCTCTCTAGATTGATTTAAGGAGCTCAGAAAGCCTTGGAGCATGTCTTGGTTTGGTTCCTCTCTAATTAATCAGTATTGAGAACAAATAAACGAATCACCAGGAAAAAGAAATTGCTAACAGTCATTTTTAAAGTCAACAGAAATTCTTCTTCATACAGATTTTGTATGAGTCTGCAGGCAGCTCTTACAGCCAGGGATTCCACCCCAACCTCACACTTGGTGTAAGTGCTGCACTACAGCTACAACAATGAGTAATTTTTTTGTCCCTTCTAATGAGCTCTATTTTCTCTGCCTTTCTTTGCAGTTCTTCTTTTACAAGCATAGACTTTTTACAGTATGAACTTTTCTTCTAACATCCATACACATATTCTTACTAATACAGAAACTATTCTGTGTGCTACTGGTACCCACAATGACCATCTGTTACCCACAATGACCATCCAGCTCGTGTTCCAGAGGTACAGGATGCACAAGAGGTCTAAAAGAGTAACTCAACCTCTGTGTTCACTCATGTGCCACTGGTGTTGAAAACATTAAGTACAGTTTTTAGTGCTAGTTCTTGAAACTGGGTATTTCTGGGGGTTGGCTGCAGGAGATACCCAGAGAAGTGCTGTCTACACTACAATTTCTGCCTTTAACATCTTCTGGGTCAACATCTTCTCAAAGAAATTAGGGATAGATTGATAAATGGCTAAAGAGAAAACTAGACAAGCAATTTGGGGCTTCACCAACACGTTCTACTGAACAGCCAATTTGTTGCATTAAGACCATATTGAGATCTACCTGGAACATTCTCAAGACATCCATTATTGCTATAAAAATGGCACAAGTTGATTTATGCCAATTATAATCATAGAGAATAGAATTTGAATACTTTGCAGTACTGTATAACAATGTTGTTCCTCAGAGGACAAGAAGCTTTGCAAAGTGCCACATGGGTTTCACCTGTCCTGAATGCTGAAGCATTTGCATTACTGAGATTTTATCAGTCAAATTAGAGACTTGATTCCATGCAGTGATTATTGTGCTTCCCAAGGCCACATGTTTCACATTAACAGGTCCAGAGCTCCACAGTTCAGGATTTGACCTGTAATGAACCAATTACCATTAAACAATTTGGTTTTGTCAGTCTTTCTTTGGGTCATGCTGTTTATAGGAAAGAGAAAAGAACTGTTGGTGAAGTGAATGCAAACTGTTTCATGAGATGGGTAGGATTTGTATGACTTCTATTTACATCCATAAACCCTAAACTCCTCCTGCTGCAGACAGCTGGCATAGCCTCTTCTTCCTCTTCAGGTACACTGAAAAATACTTCAGGTAATCTGCTTAAATATTATAGAAACTATTAAGAGCCTGACCCAATGACACTAGGAAACCAAAGTGTCACATGCTATGTATTTGGAGTAGTTTGAATTGTAATACTAAAAGTACCTTATTTCCTTTGGAGAAGCCACAGACAAACCCAAAAGAGCAGAAGAAACCAAACCCTTAGGCAGCAATCTCGAGCAGCAATTTTTTGGTGAGGAGGAACACTGAACACTTATTTTCTTCTGAAAAATCAGAGCAGTCACTTTATTCACACATGGAAACACAACCTCCCCACGATGTTTAATGTCACAAAAATGCTAACTGCTCACCGGTGAAATGTTAGATCAATGCTCCAAAACAGCTGGGAAGGACCAGGGGAAACATTGCACAAGCTCTGCAAGCACTTTGTGGAATATTTAGTTGGCACTTTTCTGGAGCATTTGCGAGCACTTTCTGATATTTCTGAAGGCATGCTGGGAAAATGCTATGGGAAAATAGCAGGCAAGAAGGAGAGCCATATGAAAAATATCAACAATAAATATCAATGCAAGAAGCTGATTTATCCCTCAGATACTGTGTGCAGCAGCACTTCTTCCTAGAGAAGCACCAGGCTAAGTTGTGTTGTTTCTATATTCAGTTCTCTTCGTTGCTACTCCCACCAAGATGAGAGACACACGAATGTCTCCACACATTTCAAGAAATCTGCCAGTCTCACACCTTCCTCCCTCTTGGCTTATCATTACTTTTATCCAGCTTTTGTGACTTTTTAAGGAGGCAGGGACTGTTTTAACAGGAAACGCCTGCTTTGGATTGTGCAGAACTGAGTGTCCCTTCAGCAATTTATATTCACTGGAGTTGTAGTTCCCTCCTCAGATACATTTCTTCTTCACCATTATTTTAAGGATTATTAAATCTCCCTTTGTCCTGCCCCATGTGGAACACTTTCCAACCAAAGAGCAGCAGCTTCCCCAGAGCACAGCACCTGCCTCCACCCCTCTCTGCTGTTCTATTTCAAAGCTTTCCCCGTGGTTTCACACCTTTGAAAGGTATGCATGCCATACCTTGCAGCCTGTTCTGCTCTACTCTTTCTCCAGGTCACTTTGCTGGTGCCCTGCTGTGCAGAAACCTCAGTGTTTGTGGTCCCTGCCCTTGTGACAGACTCACCTCCCGAGAGCCACAACGACTGCAAAATGCCACCAGCGGCGTGCAGACACAGACTGAGCACTAACATTCACCAGCCAAGGCCCCAGAAGGGTGGATATTCCAGGAAGGAGCCAACCGCTTGAGCAATATAACAGGCCTGCCAAGGACAGCCAAGTAAAACCAGATGCGGTGGCTTGGAAAGATAGAGGGTGGGAATTGCACTGGTTGGCAGAGCGAGATGAGAAAATAGGGAGGCGACAGGGAAATGAGAGGAGAAATGAAAGAAGAAACAAAAGAACATCAGGGAGAGCTGACATGGGCAGCATGTTTGGCAAAATATGAAATTATGAATCATGGTATTTTACTATGTATGAAAAACCACCCATGACCTTACCATTATTGCTATATGCAGTTTTACCACTCCTGTTTGCAGTTTTACCCTTAATTGTGCCACTGCCCTCCTTTTTCAATCTGTTTGTCTTCAATAAACCCCTGGTACTTGCACATGTGCAAACTTCACACAGCAGAGGTCAATGCAGTGCTTTTATAAAATAACCGAGGCTAATACTAAGGGAATGGCAAATGTACAACAAAAACAAATCTCAGCAACTTGAAAGAGCTTTGCATGCCTCCTGACATAATTCCCAACACCAGCTCAGTACACTAACCTTTGCCTTTAGAATAGCTGCAGTCAGATAAATCATTTAACTCTACCATCAAGATTGTTACCTTTGGCTTTTTCCATTACTTTCTATCTTGTTATTCAATGACTTAAATCAGTCACTAGAGCCTACTTCATCAAGCTTCAATAATCTATAAAATAAGTATTTTTACCACAGTTTTTTGATGATTTTTCACTAGTCAGGCCAGTTTTCTTTACAAACATTATTGAATTTCTCTTTGTATTGAGGGGGAGGGAAGTCCACCACAATTAACAAACAAAAAAAAAAAGTGTTGGAAGGCATGAAGTTATTGCAGAATAAAAAAAAAAAAAAATACCTGCCTTCAGAACCAAATAATTTAGTTTTCAGAGGCCAGGTTAAAGGGACAGGCCCGAGTTGGAGTTCCTGGGGGCTGCAGCAGCACATCTCCACTCCGACTGCAAATAGCAGAGACACAGCAAGCAGAGCCTTCTAGAAACACCTCTGGGGGAGACACAGGCAGCCTGCTCTTCCCACACTCCTCTTAGCTCCAGCCCCGGTGATCGAACACCAGACTGGGCAGGAGAAGCACCCCCCGCCCCCAAAATGGAGCTGTTCGAATAGCAGATGTGGGGAAGGTGTGCGGGATGCTGGCACAGCTGGCACAGCTGGCACATGGGGACCAGGGGCTGCGCTGCCTCCGGTGCCAGCAGTGAGCTCTCCCCGGCACAAAGAACATTTATTTTAACCGGAGGGTGGGAAAAAAATAAAAAAAAAAATCTCGCTGTGTCTTTTATAAAGGCTGGCTAGTGGAAAATGAACGAGCGGGACAGGAGGAGTAGGGATGGGAGCATTCTCCTCATTGTTATAAAGCAATACACAAACACCCAGCCCAAGGCATTATCCTGGAACAATCCTCTGCCTGAAACAGCAGCCAGAGCTGGGAAAAGGATCTGCTCCCAAACATTAACACCCCGGACTGCTCCCTGCTCTGATCTCCTCCTGATGCTTAGCAGGATTTTCCGCACTTCGGGAGGCNATTAATATATATTATATATTAATATAACATATAATATATTACATGTTATAGATTAATAACAATATATCATATATTATTATTATTAGGTATTATTATTATCATTACTCTGCTAATTTTTCAGATTATATTTTCCTTGCATTTCTTTGAGGCATCTTGGTTAACAAACTAATTTCTTCTTCAAAACTGGTTATTTCAGGAAAAAAAAATGTCAGCATTTATTTCAATAAAACTTTAAGGAAAAAAAAATCAGAAAATTTATATTTTGCACTTAGAAATTCTAAAAAAACCCATAGAGAATATTTCCTCATAATGTTCTGTTTCTAATTTGTTACAGCGACAACAAACTTGACATTTCATGGAGTTCTCAGAAAATTCAGCTTTTATTTTTTCAGTCAGATCTAGTATTTATATTAAAAACTGTTTCGCCAAGAGGCTCACATTCTGTCACTGACAAATGGAGCAGAGCCTGCCAAAATAAAAAGATACAACTTTTCTTCCTTTTGGAACTTTTATCAGAGTGCAGAAGATATCTTAGAAACACCAAGCAGACTTTTAAAGTAAATGTCTAAGATGTTAATGAAATCTCTGGGCATACTTAATATTGCAAAACCACAAAGAGGGGGAAAAAATGAAAGAAAAAAAGAAGAAGAAAGGAGGTGGAAGCTGCCTAGATCAAGACATTTGAAACACACCAAAAAAAAAGCTAAAAGGGGAAAAGTTATGAGAGCTGCACAAAATGTTTTTCATTAGAGGGAGGTAGGTCTGGAGATGAATATTTAAGGATGCCATGGGGATGGATGTGGGGCAGTGTCCTGTGCAGTTCTGTGCCCTCAGTTCTGTGCTGCTATCACAGCACAAACTCGGATTTAAAAGCTCCTGACATCATCACACAAATAGGAAGCTACACAAACCAGCCCTTGTGGGAAGGCCTTGGGGTCTCTGAACCCACTCAGCCACGACCCCTAGAGAAATTCAGAGCTTCCCAAGGACTCTGCTCATGCAAAGAGGAAGAGTCTTTGTACCTTCAGGTGAGGTCGGGGGTGTTTTTAAAGAGAAGAAACCACAAAACTTCCTCGTGTCTAAAAAAAGTACCTTTTGTTTCTGAACAGGAGCCCCGAGGATGTTAAACAGCTGAGATGTAACTTTCCTGCTCTAACCCGAGTGTCTGGGGTTCCAAATACACACAGCTCCCACCACTGCCCCCGTGTTGAATTCAGCCTAAATATTGGTGCATATTAATGAGGAAAACAATAGCCTGACCTGGTGTAACCTCACAGCTTCACAAAGCCCTGTTACACCTCCCTACCCACGGCTTCAGTTTATCCCAACCCCCTTAACTACATGAAATAAAGAAACAGCTCTGAAATCTGTGCTTACCAAATACTGGAACTTCCTTT
The DNA here is from genome assembly GCA_013400515.1 of Erpornis zantholeuca. Lineage (NCBI taxonomy): Eukaryota > Metazoa > Chordata > Aves > Passeriformes > Timaliidae > Erpornis > Erpornis zantholeuca. Next base: position 2,191,526 of record VZTN01019836.1, on the reverse strand, counting down.
TAAAGACTTTTGTTTTAAAGCAACATAAACTGCACAGAAGATCCAAGAATTGAAAGGCTGCCTTAAGCCACCACCATTTTCCAAAACAACTTGACTATTAGAAAAAGAAAAATAAAAGCAGCCAAAAGCTCCATTAGGATCAAATTAGAGGTGCTTGAGCTCAGAATCCTGCCTGAGAGCAATCAGCTGGGGATACTCAACTTGCACAGACAATGGCAGGGTCTGTTTGTGGGGATTCTCTCTCCAATCTGATTTAGAAACTTTTGGAGACAGAGGTGAGTACCAACAGCTGGATTTATTGCCCAAAGATGCTCCATGCCCTCCCTGAACCCACAGGTAGCACTGGGCTCTGCATCATCCTGCTCTAACACTCCTCAGGAAAAACCAGCACCACCCTAAGCTTTTATTCTTTTCTATCTTTGGGCTCACCTGGCCCAAAAATTCAGAATTTGTACTACACAGCCTGGACTTTCCACGAGGCTCCTGGTTTTGAACTGACATGTTTTAAAAAGGGATTTTTTCCTTTGTTTATACAAATGTAAACAGAGCTGTAAATACATAAGCAGGGCAAGTGCTTACCTAAGGAATGGTGGATGATCCCAAAAGCCTGCTTGTCAAATACACCTCATGCGAGTATGAGGAGCTGTTTATTTTGGAAACGGAACAAAAGCATCCTGAGATAAAGCAGCCTTGCTGGTGTGGAAAAACCAGAACATTCCACATTATTCATAATCATCCTGCCAGCACGAAAAGTGAATCAGTTTCCATTCCTGCTCTTGAAAACAGGATTAGTTTTTCATGTTTCAGCAGAGGAAGGCTGGACTTAAAAAAGACTTGAGGAAACGCTTATGTGTGAGCAGACAGTCAGGGATAAACACAGCTTCACCTCTTTTTCGTGGGGCCAGACTGTCAATTAAGGGCAATCAGATTTGTCAGCTCAATAGAATCCCAAACACACCTACTGGTGTGGAACACTGCCTGTGCAAGCAGCACCTGACAGCTCTGCAGCATCCATATGCATGGAAAACAGGAGAGGATGCTCAGCAATCTGTGTTCACTCAGCACTCTCCGTTCTCTAAGACATGGCCTGGCCCCCACCATGGTTGAACTCATCCTCCAAACCCCTACAGAATGTGCCCCTAAATTATGGCTTGTGCTTTATGTCCCACCCATCACCAGTGAGTTAATTACAGTCTGCATTTAAACATTATCATTACTCACAACGTGCACGATGTGTTAGAGGGAAGGAGGCAGATATGATGTCAGTTCTAAATTGTTTAAATAATGGAGGAAAAGACAAAGAAATTATATAGTGCAAAATGTGGGGTCTACATCAGAATTTGATACCTACTGCATGGGTCTGGAGTGCTGGGGAAAGTCAAAGATGCAGCATTTGTGGCCTTATAAACTGGGTACCAAAAACTTCTTGGCATGTACCTTCCACTGAAATTCAGAATCCCTGTGCAGTTTCCAGTGGTGGTCAGGTCTGGGCCTCAGTCTTGTTCTCAAATCCCAGATGTACTCACAGCAAGCAACTACTCACCAAAACTGGCTCCAGTATCCAGAGAAGAGCAGCTCAGGAAAAACAGAATTCAATTTCTAGCACTGAGATAAAGATTTGCTGAATGACCTCTAGCACTTCTATTATACCACATTTCTTCAAGCCCAATCTTCAATGGTGGCTATTTCTCCCATATCACAAAGTGGATTGTTGATAATAAAATGTACAATAAATAATTCAGGACTCAGATATTGTAGTGGTGAATAATGTAAGTATTCAGACAAAGAGCAGCATGGCTGACTGATCATATTCCCTAAAAAGCCCCAGAAAGAAGAGCATTATTTTATATTTTTCTCTATCCATATTAATATAGGAATGCCTACTTAGAGCCAAAATTCTTGTGGCTCTTTCCTCTCAACTATTCCTAAATAAAATATAAACTCTTCCATTTCATTAGCTGTGTGCAGAGACGAGGAGAAGGAAGCCAGTTATGAAATAGGCTCAGATGTTGCCAGTCCTTCAAGTTTGTCTGAAGGCAGCCACATTTCTGAGGCAGTGAAGTGGCTCTTAAGCAACTACACAAAAATATGTGTGGAATGTCAGCAAAGGATGCTCAAGTGCTGTCATTCACTTCTTGCTTGGATGTCTCTTCTGAAATAGGGGGGTTGATGTGGATTTTTCATGCAGCTTGCTCTGTGAAGGTACCAATTCATTCTAAACCCACTTTTATTTCATATCCACCTTCCACCTGCACATGTAAAACACTGAAATCTCACTCAGCTGCCAAGTCAGAGGCTGACCTTTCACGAAATACTGCCTATAAATGTCATATAAACCATTATCATTAGGAACCATCTCTTCTGGGCTTGATAGCTCTACCATCACACGACTGACATTTTATCTGGCCCATGTTCCCCCTCTCTTCTATTAATGCAAACTTACATTTCTGCCAGCAGTAAAAATAAAGGATTGAGGCAAGTTCACTTGAAATTTAATGACAGGAGCTACACAGACAGATAAAGAAACCCATGTAAGACAAACATAGTACAAGAAAGGTCGTAAAATGTCAAAGAAGACAGAATCTTTCAACTTTATAACTCTGTACAGTGCACCAGTGCTTGGCAATGAACAGAATGCTGAGAAAATATTAACATTTTTGGTACATTTTAATTAACTGCACATATTCTAGATACATTTAAATGTGCCCAGGACCAGTGGGAATGGTCCAATTTGTGAACTAAGTGCACAAGGAAGACCATGTTACATTGGACATGTCCTATTGACCACAGGGGATTTGTTGGAATGACCCAGATGATTGACATGGAGAGGATATCAGTTCTTTCTCTGCATTACCTCATAATTTCTCCATTTTTAAAGGCAAACTGATAAAAAAAAGAGTCATGTTTCTTGCAAAGACTTCACAATCCAGTGTAAAATGATGCCAACCTTTATGGACAAAAGTCAAGTGAAGATGAATTGCATTCGATTTTCTGTGGGACTGGAAACTTCACAGCAGCAGGGAAAAAAATCCACAATCTGAGCGAAACCTGTGGCAAACCTCTCATTTCTGCAGCCCTTTGAGAGCTGGCACTGTGCCTGTGCTGCAGCCCAAACTGACATGCCCTCACCCTTCCTTTGACAGGGGAGCCAAGTTAAGTGGGAGAGCCTTAGTGGCTCAGCAGTGGTCCCACCCCAGCACTACCTCAGAGGAGGAGAGGACTTAATAAATAAAAACGACCTTCCTTAGCTGGGGCAGTGTAATTTCAGCCCTGGAAACCAAACCTCTCCTCAGTTACAAACCTCAGGCTTTGAAAAGAACATTAAAGGCTCATGTTGAGAGGCTGCTTTTTAAACTTTTTTTTTCAAGGGAGAACTGAAATGTGTCTCCAGTGGGGAAAGCTCCATTTGTGCCTTCTCCCATGGACAGAGGCAGCAGGGAGAGGGGAACTTCAATTCCCTGTCAGCACTCCAGGCTGTAGTCTCAGTGCAAGGCTGCAGTGGCCTTCAAAAGCTTAAATTTATAAATAAAGTATCTATTCCTACATAAATGTCACATAAAGTGTATCACAGAATTCAGCACAGCATCTGCCCAGCCATGGCTCCAAATGAAAATGTTATTCCAGTTCTTGCCTGTATTTTCCATCCAAATATTTGTGTAGTTTCAAATAGCCCAAGGAACCCAGTCCTGACGTCACCCTCGTGGAAATCAATAAAAGCTCTGCCTCTGCCTTCAGGCAGTGCCTCGAGCATCCTGGAGCGACAACTTTGAAATCCTAAACCCAAACCTCCACAGCCATCGTTGAAGGAATTAATTTCTTTCTATTTACAACCATCCTGAGCACATGGGGCAGTTTATAAACTCGGGTAGAGGAGGTTGTAAGGTGGTGGTCACTGACCTGGAGCAGAACCAGGTGCACTGATGGATTTCCCCACCAGAGCATTCAGCAGCCACACTAAGGAACACTCAGCTCCCTTAGCTGGACCACGTGCATCGCCAGGCCAAGGAGTGTAAGGTTTATTTCATATAGAATGCCACAAAATGCCCTTGGAAAAAACAGATCCTGTGATCAGTAAGAGCAATCCCAGTTTTTGTGGCAAACTGCAAAACAAGAGTGTCCTGCTAGGGAAGTGTGAACTGACATTACAGGTGAAGGGTGGCACTCAGCAGTGCAGGGCTGCTGGCCCCAGTGGCACTGCAGGAAAGGGAGTGGCAGGAGGGACATGTGGAGCAGAGATACCCTGAGGAGAAACAGATGGCAAAGAGAAGGAAGAGGCAAAAAGCAGTGAAGCACAAGAAGAAACAGGAGAATCACTACTACAGTTCAGATAGAATAATCCAAAAGTCAGCAATATACATGTAATAATTAAACTTTATCACCCTGGACTGCACACAATCTTCAGATGGAGTTAACAGAAACCTACATGCACAGATCTATATTACATCATCTGCTTTTTTTTAAAAGGAAAAAATCTGTTAAAAATTCCTTAGCTAGGTATATCACCCTAAATATTGATGCACACTCTCTTCAGCAGGGCAATGTATGCAGCCAAAAGCAACTTCAGGATTTATGGAACATTAATAATTAGAATGAGCACTACAGATGGAATTCAGATTTGAAAAGGGAAAAGCCTCAGCACTAAAAAATACTTGCCTGAGACAGAAATGGGATCATAGTTGTATAACCACGAGTCTTGTTACCTTCTAGAGGTCACCAACACACAAAAAAATCATCCCAGGCATTCAAAAAGTCGTTTTCCTGGTATATAATAGACACACACTAAAGGTCACTTGAAGCTGAAGTTTCTCACTAGCTTCTGCTTTGCCATAAAGCAAAACACATTAAAAGAACAATCGAGCTGCTCTGTGCCTCTGGTGCACGTGAGAATTCTGCACCACCATCCACAATGAACAAAGCTGGTCTCTTTCATGGCTTTTTTTCAGTACTTGAATATCTGCCTTGTAGCAGAAATTGGTTTTGCCTAATGCTGTGTCTGGTGCTTCAGGTGTGGTCTGGCTGGCTTTTTACAGCATATTCATAAGAGCTTTTAAATCATCCCTGGGCAGAAACAGGTATCAAAAGGGGTGACTTTTAACGAGCTACATCACCTACATCCAAGTGGCAGCAACGGGGCATTAGCAGCCTGTGCAAACACAGAAAATACATATCCCTTTTCCAGGAGGATGTGGACAGCACTGTGCTGACCTGCCCCTGAAGGCAGGGTAACTGAAGCTCTTGTTCATAGATCCCTTGGGGGGATTCAAGTGAAACGATACCAAATGAACAGTGGTTTTGTTTATATAAAATTGATGGCAGCTTTATTTTGGAACACTTTGGTTGCAATGGAAAGGAGGTACGTAGCTGTTCCGGTAATTATCTATAGTAATAGAGCAGTATAAAAGCATAAAAAGATCACCTAAGAAAATAATTAAGAAAGAGAAAGAACACTCAGTGGAGAGGAAAGATATCACCACCTGTGGATCCAGAAACAAGACCTGACTGCTGCAGTTTTGGTGCCCATTTGTCGAAGTGATGGTCTCAGTCTTCATCTGTCAGGGGTGGAGGAAACCCATGGAACATGAAGGTCAGTGGGATTACACACGTTCAGGTTCAGGTGGAAGTGCCCAGGTAGCTCCCCTGCAGGGGGAGTTTTCCACTCTCTGTGGCCACACTGTGGATCATGGGTTCCACGGTGGATCATGGGTTCCACTGTGGATCATGAGCCTGCAGCACTTTGGGAACCTTTGATGGTTTATGGCTCCTTCTCAGACATGACTGCACAGCTGAGCCAGTTGTGCCTTCTCAGAGGGGATGAAAACGCTCAGGTCTGTGTGTGAATGTCCCGATACCTCCCCCGGCACGGCGTTTACAGCTGAGCCACGTGTGTAAGGCAGGACATTGCCATGACAAAAAGCATTCCCCCACCTCCGCAGGATCTGTTTCTTACCGGCCTTCTCCCCCGTCTGTGATCCTCTGGTGCTGGGTGCCCACCCCATCTGTACCTGGGCAGTTCTTACACAGATCAGAGGTTTTGCCACCACACACTCAAAATCTCTCCTCCTCCCCTTCGGCTCCGGGGTGCAAACCTGGCCTCAGTAAAGCACATCGTTCCTTTTGCAAATCATTAACCCTTAACGCTTCAGTCCCTCACGCACTGGCAGATTGTTCTGTTTGCACTTCTTCTCGTCGGTAATGTAAGTATTGTCACCCGAGGACCGAGTAGTCAGCTCAATTTCAGTCAGCTCCATGAGTGCCCTTTGCAAAAAGTCATCGCAGCATCACAGCATGGTTTGGGTTGGAAGGAACCCTAAAGCCCACCTGGTTCCAAACCCTTTGCCACAGGCAGGGACGCCTTCCACTACACCAGGTAGCTCCAGGTTGGCCTGGCCGTCCCTGCCCTGTGCCCAGCCCATGTGTCCCACGGCCCCGCTCCGAGCAGTCACCCCGTCCGTCACCGCTGCCGGCGGCCGAGGCTCCCGGTCTCACCTTGTCACACCCCGCCGCGACCTTCCCTCCTGCTTTCCCCCTCCCCTCCTCTCCCCATCACCGCTCCCCCATCCGCGGCCCCTTCCCGTCCCGCCGCTCGTGTCCCCGCGCAGCGCTGCCGCGGGCACACCTCTGCCGCCGCGGGCCCCCGNGGCCGGGGGCTCAGCTGCCTCTCGGGCGGCGGCGGCGGGAGCGGTTCCTACTTATTTGTTCCCGTTCTCCGCCTCTCCCCCGGCCCGTCTCCGCAGTCCGGGTACTTTTTCTGGGCTTTTTTTTTTTCCTCGCTTTTTTTTTTTTTTTTTTTTTTTTTCTGTTGTTCGCGGCGGAGCGGAAGGAGGATGGGGTTCGAGCTGGATCGCTTCAGCGGGGACGTGGATCCCGACTTCAAGTGCAACCTGTGCAACAAGGTGCTGGAGGACCCGCTGACCACCCCGTGCGGGCACGTCTTCTGCGCGGGCTGCGTGCTGCCCTGGGTGGAGCAGCAGGGCAGCTGCCCCGTCAACTGCCAGCGCATCTCCACCAAGGAGCTCAACCACGTCCTGCCCCTCAAGAGCCTCATCCTCAAGCTGGACATCAAGTGCGACAACCACGCGCGGGGCTGCGAGGCGGTGGTGCCGCTGCAGCACCTGGGCGAGCACGCCGAGACCTGCGACTTCTCGCCGGCCAAGTGCCGCAACCGCGGCTGCCGCCAGGTGCTCAACCTGCGCGACGTGGAAGCGCACATGCGGGAGCGCTGCGAGGCGCGGCCCGCGGGGCTGTGCGAGCAGGGCTGCGG
>VZTN01019836.1:2134627-2184217 GCA_013400515.1 Erpornis zantholeuca | reverse complement strand
GCCCGCGCCCGCGCAGCCTCCCCCGGCAAGGTAAGGACGGGCCCCGCGCTGCCCGGTGCCGCCGGGTCCCGGGGCGTTCCTGCGGGAGAGGGGCCCCTCCGCGTGCGGGGCTTGTCCTGGGGAGCCCCGGATCCTTTCAAATAGCTGAGCTTTGGGGGTTAATAGCCGTAATGTGGCGCTTTCTATAGGTGCATCTTTTTAACGGTGGCCGTCGTTGCTAGCTGGACCCCGTAAGGTAACTCGCACAGAAAAGTAACAAAGTCACGGTATTACTGTTTCCTCTTGGTTCTCTTCCCCGAAGAAAACTCTAACAGTGGAATTTCCAAGGCTGGAAATGGTATTAAACCAGCAGAAACTGACTCCCAGGAGTCACACAAAGTGGAGTGAATTGGAAGAAGCTGCTGTGACCCAATGCTTTCCAGACCCTGAGCTCAACCTAGCATCCCACAATAGGGCTTCCTACAAAATGCAGTCTTTGGGATTAACTATTGCACAACTCCAACACCTCGCCAGCTATTTCAGGATCTGCAGCTATCATCTTTGTAACTTCCACATCCAAATACAGGACATGTGCTGTGTACTTGTGATTTCTTTCCCAGAGTCCCACAGGATTCTTTAAAAACTCAATTTAGGAAGAGAAAAATTAACTTGATTTCAGCCCCTCAAAATTAGATCCTTTATAAAATGACCAGAATCAAAAGCCAGAGCTACAACAATTCCCAGGTTTTAATTGGAATGAGGCTCCCCATCGAGGAAAGCCCTGGAAGCCAATTATCTTTTAAATGAAGATATTCACAGTCCTTCCAGTGACCTGGAATACCATAGACACAGCAGTATTAAGCCGTTTGAAACTGTCAAACATCTGTATTAACACCTTTGGTAATGTTGAGGCTCTAAAATCTGTGTAAAGGAAACAAAACTTCATGTTAGAGGGTCTTTTTTTTAAAACGTGCTTAGCAATCCAGGGCAGCACCCACCGTGTTTTCCTAACTCAAACCAGAAAATATTTCCATACAAAATGTACTGTTCTAACTACAGGCAATACTGGGTGTGTGCTGGTTAAAATCTCAGTAATACCATTAAAATAAATTGAGGGTTCACAGTCATATGAAGAGTCAGGACAGTTCTGTCTCCCCCTTTTCCTGCAGCACTTTGCCATGGCATTCTGGAGGCTTTCTGCTCCCAGAGCCTGGCACACAGCTCCACCTCCACTGCTGATGACAGGAGATCCCTGCACACAGTCCTGCTGTCAGAAATCATCTCACCCAATCCCTGCCTCCTCCTCTCTGATCTCCCTTATTCTCACGCCACCCCTTCTTTGTGGCTAGTGCTGATAATGTTGGGTGTGCTTTATTTAGCTTCGTACGGTGTAGGGAGCTGCTGTAATCCCGAGAGCTGTTCCTTCATCGCTGCAAATGTTTCGTGGCACATATTTCCAGCTAGACTCTGTATCAGATTTATGGGTGCAGCTGGTCCAGAGCGCTGTGCTGGGTCTCAGCCCCGTTACAAAAGGCTGTTATGCAGTTCTCTGAAGCAGCCACCGCTCTGAAGAAAGCTGGAAGGTGTCATGTCACCACAGCCCTGGGCCAGCGGTCAGTCAGTTACGTGTCTTTCACAGCATTTTGGGCAGGCAGCCAACACTAACAGCTCTCCAGTGCCCAGCTCCCAGACAAGCACAATCAGCAAACTTGCATCTTCGCGACCCAGAGAGTTTTCTAAAAGACCCGTGGTCATCACCTGGTGCAGGGGATGCTTTCCCAGTTTGGGGCTGTGGCAGACTTCCAAGTTTGGGATTATTTTCTCATAGACAGTAGCACAGACTGTGCAGGACACTCAGCAGGAGGTACAAATTTGCCTAAGGATTAGGTCCCTGAACACATGGGTTAGAGGTATGGTAGCCTGAAGTAACCAATTTGCTGTCATTATTTATGACCATTATTCATATCTCATCCATTCCAAGATGTAATAATTTTGTCTGTGTAAACACAAGCAGGCTGAGCACCAACAGTCTGGGTTCCTAGCTCACAAGTGGTGATTGCAGAACTTACTGTGGGGTGTTCTTGCTCCTCAGTAGATGAAGAAAAGGTTTTCTGACTTTCCTGCCCGATGACTTATTGCTGCAGATGTAGAACCAATCCAGAATAAATCAGATGACATAACCTGTAGTCAAAACAGAGCAAACGCCCACATTCAGTTGTATTCAAATGCTTAGTCAAAGGGAAAATACCATACTGAGTGACATTAGACCATTCATTAAAGACCCAAATTCATGGTCTTTTGGCAGCTTTGGAGATCCAGGTCAGGATTCACATTAGCACAGACTTTGTTTGTGGTGCTGGATGAATCACAGCTTTGCTGTGCTTTCATCTACCATTTCTGAGGTGAGTTCTATAACACCACCATAACTATATTGGGAGAAGACATAAATAAAATTCATATTTTATACACACGCTCATCTGTAAACATCTCAGAATTTTATAAGCCCCTTAAGCAGGTAGATGTGCCTTAAGTGACCCCAGTTGTGTTATCCATGTGTATTCTTTGTCTCTGAGGGAACACTTTAATTTTACTGTGTACAGTTCAAAGGTGTATTCAGAGAATGACTATTTATTCCTTGGTGGGAAGAGGAGAGGCTTATTGAGGATGAGCTTGAGGAGGGAGTGGTAGGGAAAGTGGTGTGTCTCACTCAAAATTAGTATTTCCTTCAATCAGACATGTCAATCCTGAAATATCAAAGTCTATAAACAGTCCAGAAAAAAACTGGTACAATTCAAACAAGGCTTAATCCTTGGTGAAGCATAGTGCTGTGCACACCTCTTGATAAGGTGATCTGGTCAATCCCTTATTTACACAGCCCACAAAGTCCTTTGGGAAGGAACAAGGGGAGAGGCAATCGGAAGCTTTTGACAGTGCTGGCTGCAGCCCAGGGTGGAAACGCTTCTGCTCTCCTGGCAGCCAGAGACAGGGACTGACTTTAAATGTGTCAGCAAGGCAGGAACCAGTTATAACCTGACATTCAGGACCTCTGTGGTGGTGGTAACACAGGTTTGAATAATGTAAGAGCTAGATGAAGTCCTTTAAAACAAAAAGATGTGTTTTTCTCAGCCTGTCCCCAAGCAGGATGTGCCAGGCTGGTCCTGGCAGCCCTTTCACCAGTGAGCAAGGAGCTGAGTTGCCTCCTCTGGTGAAGACAGACCTTCATAGCCACAGCACTACCAAAGAAATTAGTCTTCACTATCTAAAGGGAAAGGCAGTCTATTAGCTGCACATTACTCAGCTGGGAAGTGCAGTAATTTCAAGAATTATGTTTAAGAGTTCTGTTCAGCTGTGGGAATACAACATGCCAGGAACCATCAGGTCTGCTGCTGGAGCAGCTGCCGGGGCAGGGCTGGCCCCTGGCCACCACATTTCCACAGTTACCTCACTGTTTAATGACTGCTCCGCTGGAACGAGAGATGTTGGAGGGGGAGAGAAAGGCAGAGCCCTGGCAAAATCATTTGCATCGTGGCTTCCTAAAGCAGAGAAGGAGAAGATTGTTGAAGGAGTCATTAAGACCTGAGATGTGAACGTGCAGCAGTGGCCAAGAGTCACAGCGAGGTGCTGCTGCCTCCCAGGGCCCGGGCAGTTCCTCATGGTGGGCTTGGTGCTCTGGAACATGACTGCTGCCCTGGGGAACATGGAGACCTGCACAAAGCCACCAGAAAGGGCTGGGAATGTCTGTAAAACCCCTGTAGACAGAAGTACTTTTTCAGAAGTACCTCCAGAAAGCTGCATTTAGTTGTTTCTTTTCCCTCACAACCCAACTGATTCAATCCCACCTGGTTTAACACTTGTTCAGCCAGGTATAAAAGTGTCAAATCAAAGCCACATAAGGAGGCTTTAATGAAAACAGGCAACTCTAATTACTGAAAGTGTCTCGAGAGCAATGTTGTAATTGTTTTTTGATTGTACTAATAGATTTGCCTTCCTCAATAGGGATAATAGAAGGAAACAGTGGTGCTAGCATGTGCTTGTCTTTCAAATCCAGAATCATCAGTCCTTGAAAGTGGTCTCACAGGACTGGAAATTTGTTCCTTGAAATCCTGTCTGAGGTCTGGGTCTGTAGACTTGCAGGGAAATAGATTTTACTTCATTTTTCAGTCCTCTTCTGGGTGCCCGGTTCTCACTGCTGCCAAGTGCAGACAGATTCAAATAATATTAGTCAGAGTTTGCTCATGTTCCTCTGTACCAGGTCCAAGTCTATTTATTATTCGATCATTAGGGAAGATAACGATCAGAAGCTGATATAGAAGTTGCAAAGCACATTTTCAGGTGGAGTTGTTGGTGCAGCTCCCCCGTGGAGGAGCTGGGAGCCTGTGGTCAGTGGAGCTCTGCCAGGTCACACTGGCAGGGAACTGGGCTTCCTTATCACCCCCAAATCTGCAGGAGTAGTTCAGTAATCCAGGATTACTTTGACATTTTTTATGACTTTAATAGACATTAATATTTGATTGATGACTTCAAATTGACATGTTAGAAGAAAAATGCTCGAACTAAAACCATCTGCATCGAATTACAATGTAACTGTTGCAATTTTAGTCATTAATTGGTTATGAAAACCAGACTTGTAAGATAACTTCCTCAAACCTTTTTTGTGTTCATAACTTTTTCACCCTTTGGATAAAATAAAAAAAAAATGGTTTTGGAGGTGGAAAAGTTCATCTGCATCTCTAGATGCACATACTGATCCTATTCTGATCTCTAAAAACAACATTGTTATTCAGAGAGCTTTTTGTAGTGCCGTGCTGTTGTTTGCTGTGCTGTAAATAAGCACTAGATTGAGACCGAAGAGAGAACATAGTGAACATTTAGTTGTCTTTAACACTTCCTGCACTTACTTTTGTCTTTATGAAAGTTAATAGCCTAAGTAGCATCCCTGTGTCATAAAGGACATTTTGTAGGAGTTTGTAGTTAGGAACAAGGTGGGGTAAGAGAACAAGATAACAGAGTCTGTTCACACAGCCCCCAAATAGTACACATCCTTCCAGTATATCTTTGTTGTATGTTGTTTGTCCAGAAAACTATTCACTGCAGAATTTCATATTTTAGGGGATTAACATAATGATTTTCAGTGATGGAAGATTTCTGTTTTGCTAATCTTAAAATGCCAGAGAAAAATATTATGCACACCAGGTGCTGTGAATAGCAATTGCCATTCTGGGCCTGTGGCAAATTCTGTAGCAGTTTTGTTTAATGCTGTTTTCTAAAACTCTGCAGGTAATTTCTGTCATTTAATGCTGTGTTTGATACTGTTTAAAACAATGCCACATAGCCAGCAGGAGAGAGAGGCAATGCAAGGATCCAGCCCTGAGATTCAGTCACCCCCAAGCACTGGAAAAGTCAAAGAGTTTGACTACTGGGAACGTGGAGTATTTTACATAACACTTCACATATGACTGGGTCAAGTAGTTGCAGGAACCAGCATTACATATAAACCTCGTCTGTTGCTGTTAAGTGTCTCACTGTAGATCTCAATAAAAAAGACACATAAATCTTAGGGGTGGTTCTGCTGCTGGAGCTCAGTGGGGTGGCTGAAGCAGCCACTGGGAGCTGCTGACTCTGCTCCAGCAGTTATTCCAAACATTTCTCTCTAAACTACAAGGGGATAAAGGAACAAAAAGAGAAACCAACCCAACAAAAAAGCTTGGTAAAAGTGTTACCTGTCCTGCTTTACCCCCTCACACGATGTTTTGAATGTTTATTTGTTTATTTATTTGTTCTTTGTAGGGTGAAGAGACAAAAGCACTGACTCTGGTCCTGCACCGGGACTCTGGATCTCTTGGATTTAATATTATTGGTGGCCGGCCATGCGTGGTATGTTAATTGTTAAAATATGTTTGCCCTTTCCAGTTGGGGAAAGCATGTAGGTCAACACTTAGAGGAAAAATGTTGCTGACAGGCATTTGGTCCTCTTGGGATTCTTTCAGAGCAGTTCTCCCATTGAGATTGGTATGGATGTCTATTAACTGCTCTGCCTTTCTCCCTCACTGCCTGTTGACTCTTGCATATGATCACAGCCAGCACCACTAATCCTGGTGCAGTGCCACTCCCAAAATGATAAAACCCATGGTGTTTCTTTCTCAGACCATACTGCTGTGAAGTTCCTGGGTTGAGAACCACGACTTTAGCCCCTTTCATTAAAAGAAAAAAAGTTATTTACTCTCCTTTCCACCAGAGATCCAGCAGCCCTCTGTGCAGGTGAAGGAACTTAAACAGCCTACTTTTGAATTCTGTGATTTCAGCAGATGTTTCCTGCACCACACACTCACTAATGTATTTTTTCTGGATGCTTGTTGGCTGGAGCTGCTGCATATGACTTTAATTAGATCAAGGAGTGGATTATACCTTGTCCTGGTAATTTAGAAAGTATTCAGAACTACTTCTTGGCTGCTCAGAAAGCTGACATTAATCATGATTTATTCCTAGTGAATTCATTTGAAAGTTGTTTTTTTTTGTATAGTTAAGAGTTTTTCAACTTTCTGAGACATTGTTCTGAATTGGTAGAAGCACAATACAGAGCAATATGAAAATCCCTTGTTAGGTATAAGTTTTTTCCATGGGTTTATTTTTTAAGTCTCCAGAGGAAAAGCTGTGCAACTAAAAATAAAAATTGCACCGTTGTCCTATGTTTGATGTGCAAACAGGCTGTGTCTCACTGGGTTTTGCATTGAGAATAATTGTAGTGACAATTACTCCTGAGCTGGCCTAAGTCAGAGGAAAATGATTATCAAGCAACTAATTTACCTAATGGGAGTCCATCCCTAGTCGCTTAATCTTTCAGAATGGGAGTATCAGGTGTTCTCATTAGCACAAAGTAATTCCATATTAAGACACCAATAAGAATATTTCTCTCAAATTCCATGCACTGTTGTGACATGGACAAGCTTCAGCTGAGGGCTGAGAGGGACAATAATTTGTTTTCCTTTTCATCCTTGAAGGACAACCAGGATGGGTCATCGAGCGAAGGAATTTTTGTATCCAAAATAGTTGACACTGGGCCTGCTGCTAAGGAAGGAGGGCTGCAAATCCACGACAGGATTATTGAGGTATGTGAACACACACTGCCTTCTAATAGTGTGAGCTCCAGCTCGGCTCTCCCCATGGCACGTTTGGTGTGGGGCTGGCAGAAGTGGACCGTGGTAAACACTGTCTAGAAGATGTGTCTGTGAAAATATGCTGGGCTTGATTCAGTGCTGACCTCCAGGGCTTTAGGTATAGTCCTCCCCTAAATTCAGTGCTGACCTCCAGGGCTTTAGGTATAGTCCTCCCCTAAATATAGAAGCCAGATTATGGATGGTATGTGCATGTCCTGACTTTCTGAGGAGCTCGCATCTCTCTGGTATGCCATAGATAGTTATTTTTTAAGCTGTTGGAAACTTGGAAGTTATTTAGTTAAAACCATATGTGAAATATCTGTGGTGTAAAGCACGACGTTATTTTTCTTGGTATTTAAGTTTTGAACAGTCAGGGGAAATTCCACTCCATGATTTCTCTATGGTTTATCATAAACCTAAGTAACTCCCTGAATGTTGTTTGTGAGTTCTTACATTACTTAGACTGCAGTCTGAATTTCTTCTCATTTGGCCAAAGTCTTGACCTCAATAAAAAGCTCTTCCTGTGAAAGAGATGGTTGCATGAAACCTTTCTCTCAATTTGCAGCGAGCAAATTTCTTTTTGGGGAAAGGGGGGGGAAGTTGTAAGCAAAAGGTTCATTTCCACGAAACAAATCGCAGCTGACAGTGAGTCAGTTCCCATTGTTTGGCATTTTGCAGTTAAGAAAAAGTCTTCCTCACTGTCTTATTTTTGTAGGCTGGAGAAACTTTGAGAGTCTATTGTTCGAAAAGATAAGTGTGGTGTTTGTTGCCAAGGATATCATGGAACAGCCAGTTTCTCTAAGTAATGGAATTCCATTGCTCTTATGTTTTGCAAATGAGCAATAAACAGCTGTTAAGGATTTTCTGTTGGCAGGGGACAAACTGTATTTGCCTTTTTCTGTACTGTTATGGTAAATTGTATTCACAATTTAGTAAGGATATAAAATATTAATTAAGTTTCTTCATATGGGAAAGAATGGAGCCACAGTAGCAGAACTATAAAAAGATAAGAAGCCAAGCTGTGAAATCCAGAGTTGCTCAAACTCTGTGTGTGATGTAACATAATTGTGAAAAGGTCTGGACAGTTTTGTGAGAACTCTGTGATTTTGTTTGAACCAAGAGGTTTCTCATAAGCTTGAATTCCCCCACAGCCTCCTTGGAAAGCTGACATCCGTTTCTGAAGTAGTGCACGGTCACATAAACCAAACAACTGTATGGAAACCAAAGCTCTGGGAGATCAAATACCCCAAGGTTGGGAAATGTGCTGCTCTGGTTCAGGCTCACAGCTTGTTCAGAGCACAAGCACTGTCACAGTTGTGGGAGTGACCCTGGCTCACAGTGCAGGGGACAAGGGCAGCCAACCTCCATGGGCTCTGCCCCACCTGCTCTCTTGCAAGTCACCTCCTTCCTTCTGATCTTATTTTTCCTCCTTCCTTACTGCTCCCCAAGATGAGTGTTTGTCCTGGCTGAGGAACCAAGTCCCTTTCTGTGTGTCTGGAGGAGCTGAGAGGGACACAGAGGAAAGGCTGGGTGAGCTTCCTGCTGTGTCCCCTCCCTGAGCACAGCCATGCCTGTGACAGCACTCTTAGTGCAGAGCCTTTTGCACAGTTCAAGCTGCATTTTCAGAGAAGAGAAAATGCCAGAATAAAGACATCAGAGCAATTTGTTGGATTAGTAACACACCAAGGGTAGCAGGAACCCATGTGTTGACATGGGGCTGACGTGTTGACAGCTCTTGTTGTGCTGACCACAAACTCATTGTCATATTCACTCTTCTCACCTCTAAATATACACAAAATGCTGATGAAAATGGAGCACACTGTTTCCCAAGAGTTGGCTTTGGGTGCCTCCAGATCAGCAACTCACTCTGGATCAGGAATGTCCTGTGGAAGCAAACCTTGAGCGGTGCCCAGCTAATGTGGTTTGATTCCCGTTGTGGAGCAGTCTCCAAGAGTGCTAACTGAATTATTTTTTAGATAAATTGATTCATTTCATGCAGCCCAGCCACTACAGGCATCCAGTTCACAGCACTAGACTCAAGTGCTCTAAAAGCCCTCAAAATACAGATATTGTGGGCACTGGCTCCTGAAAGCAGCTGCTTCATGCTGTGTTCCCTGCAGTTTATATTTAGCACACTTTATCTAACCTTACTCTGGATGAGGAGAAAGGAGACACCTCCTGCATCAAGGCATCTAAGTGAGCTTTATCATCCTAATGTCTCATTTTCTTAGATAACTGAAATACCTGTAAACTCTCTAGATGAGAATTAGGTAATGGCCAGTGGTGGTGTCCTTCTAGAGGCAAGTTTTTTTTATAACCTTCACACTGTCAAAGTTTTGATTTGGGAGTTTGACTCCAAAATGATTTACAGATGTAGCTGTAACTGGCAGGACACAGCTGGGGGGCTTGGCACAGAGCAGAGCATCCTAGCAGGTCACATTTGCTTTCAAAAGCATAAAAATGGTGAGGAAAGATGGCAACTTAGTCTCTAGAAGTGAATTTAGCTATCTAGAACTTCTTTAACTTGTTCCTTCAGTATTAAGGTTTTATGTATCATCAGTATGATTTTAAATAGACTCTTTCACAAAGAATTTTTATTCCGGTCTAAGCTGCTGGACATAACATCTCCCTAATTAATTCCAGCATCCATCACGGGGAATTTACAATGAAGTAAAACATGAATCATTTGATTTCCTTTTGGAAAATGTTTCTTTGCTGCAGATCTTCTGGTGGATGTGTTTTGGAGCACACATAAAATAAGAGCATCACTTCTCGTTTTGAGAACTGCCCCAGCATTTCTAATTACTGAGCAGGGATTAGGCAGAGTGAAATCCAGCCACATCCAGGGTCCTGTTCAGGGCTGATAGCAGAAGCTTTGCTTTGTTGCTGTTTGCTTGCAAATTCTATCCCCTGACAATTCGATAGAGAGATAACCTTGCAATTATGTCAGAGATAATTTTTAAACATACTTTCCTTATGTAATTTGGATTTCCTGTTCTACATTTTTCAGAAGGTTAAATGCAAAGTTAATTAGGTTTGTGTATTGACTTGAATATTCTTTAAAAGAAAATTTTTGGCCCTTTTTATATCATCGAAATAAGTAATGGCTCTGTGAGGTCTATGTTGCTACTGCTAAAGGACAAAAGTCAAGATGAATGTTGCATGGTCTGTGCTACTCAGTCATCAGAGCAGCCTGTAACAAACACAGAGAAATAGCCTTTTTCTTGTATTTTGTTTTACAGAATCCGTTGAATAATGATATTTAGTGCTTTTATAGGACTGTGAAGATTATTTTGTGGCTATTAACTGCTTAATAACTTCCCTTCACTGTTTAATAATATCCTTACTCTGTAAAGGGTTAATCTGAGGCATAGAAAGAAAGAAGTGCTAGAAGTTCTTGCCAGATTAGGGTTAAAGATTTGGATTTTGGTGTTTTTGTAACTTCTTTATGTAAACCAAAGCTTCTTACCTGTATCTGTTTTCAGATCTTTCACAATGACTTTAGAAGTGAGGAAGTCATGATTCTGAGAGATTTCCTCTGCTTTGACTACACATTTTTCATGCAGTTCTGTACTTGTACATTCAAAGCCAGCAGCTGATTTGGGCTGGTGATTTACTGAGGTGTTGTTAAGATGTTCCATAGCAAATTGCCACGTTAAAAACATGCTGAAACTATTGATTTTTTTCCGCAAAGGAATTACTGTTCTCATAGATTTCATTTTTGTCAGGGCAACAAAATGGTCCTAATTTCCTCTCTCAACAGAATTTGGTTCAGGTCCCAGCCCCGAATGCCTCTACGCAGCTGCTTGGCATTTCTTAAGACAAAATTAGATTTTCAGAGTTTTTATTTTTAAGTACATCAGCCCTGAAAGATCATAAATTAAATCCGGCATTCTCCTCTCGCTAACTGGCGAAGTTGTTTGTTTAGCTCTGGGACTGCTTGGGAAGAAGGAGGCTTTTGAAAGGCTGACTGCTCGCCACCTTAAGAGGTTTGCAGCACAATTAGGGTACTATTGAGGCAGTATAAACTGTCCCAGCCTTGCTGAAACCTGGAGGATTTATGCCATCTGGGACTCGCCCGGTGTTTCATGCTGCTCGCAGGAAGGATCATTAGTTTAGGAGTTGAGAACATGTTTTAGTTCATCTGATTGATTTTCCCCAAAGCCACACTCATGTGCTACAAATTACAGGCTGCTTTTCCAGGACGTGCATTTCTTCACAGATCACACTACGAGAACAATGAAACTTTTTAGCAAATCTTGTGGATGTACAAACAAAATTTGCCTGTTCACCCTGTAGTGAGCGTGGTGTTTTGGCAGAGGCACTTTCTGCTCGCAGGAGGGGGTTAGGTGGATTTCAGGGAGATTAATTTGGTAGCTGTGTTAACAGCACAGCCTCTGAAAAGTCACATCAGCACAGAGAGTGTGCATCAGCCACAGAGGAATGGCAGGAGAGGTCACTCTGGCTGGAGCATGGCGAACCTTCCCTGCCAGTCACACAAACTGAGGCGAGGATGGCTCGAAAACTGAGTGAATGAATAAAAGAAAAAACATTCCTTGTGGTCTGGTGGTGCGTGATGGGTCTGGTTTTTCCAGCAGACTGAGCCTGTGGGCTGAAAGGGCTCAGTGTGTTGCCCGTCTGGCTGCACTGTCAGTGCACGCTTGTCCTGCCCTGGGTGCCCTGCTCCCTTATCACCACTCACAGGCAGCTTCCACAAATAATCAGTCAATAAAATTACTATCTGAACACCACCTTAAATTTCTGATTTGCTGGTGAGCACGTTTTAAAACGATGCCAGCTTCAGCACTGGGATAATCCTAAGCCTGCAGCTCCTTGTGGGACACTCGGTGCCAGCTGAACTCTGACAAGGATACAGATTAAACAGAATTCTTTCATTGTCATGAATGGAAAAGTTCAGCTCTGCAAACAAGATTTACTGTGCAGCTCCGTACGCTCAGGAATTAATTTTCTAGGAGAAAACATTTTCAGACAGTGACTTAGAATTGGCTGTTGCAGTTCCTGCCAGGACACGCAAGCACATGAGAGCATTTGTGGGGAGCGAGCGCGGCAGGGCAGCGAGCACAGCTACAGCAGAGTCAGCTCTTTTCCCAGTTTATGCTCCCAGAAAACTTTCCAAGGCCTTTGTCCATATCTGTTAATAGTGTCTCACAAAGCAGCATCGTGCCTGTGCTCAAATGTAGATCCTGCAGCTCGGTCAGAAGGGAGTAATAATAACAACCCAAAGAGGAAAATGTAAATGAAAACAGGCGGCCTTGGTTATCGCTGCATTTTTTCCTCTCATAAATTTATTTCCCTGATTTCATAGCAGCACTTACAGGCTGAGCTGTGGCAGGGAGGTGGGGAAAGCAAGGGGATGAGCCAGAGAATGAACCAAAGAGGTGCAACAGGATTTTTATGCTCAATACTGTAATATTGTTCTTCCCGCAGACAAAACCAGAAAAATAAATTGGATGGAACAAAAATAGAAGTGTTGCAAATGAAAAAAGTTGCAGTGTTGCTTCAAATATTATGAACCAACAGTCTCTGACCTGGAGGCTGCAGAGCTCAGGTTATAAGCACATTTCATGCTGCAACTTTTGAAAAGCTCCTGTGTGGGTTCCCCTCAAATTTCCACATGGTTTTATTCTTTGTTCTTCTTAATAGAAGTCCACAGCATGCTGACCCTAAGTGCAATGTGGGCATTTTGAATCTGTGGAAGCTTAGAATATTGTTCTCAAGGGTGTGTTGAATGAATAAGAGGTAATTAAATTATCAAAAAGAAAAAGCTCTCTTAAACTCAGGAATAGATCCCTTATGTGTAACATGTCTTTAATGGGATTATGGTGTGGAGTCCTCTCTCCCTTGCTCTTCCCTCCACTCTTGCTTTCCTTGCTAACACAGCCTGCTTAAAAAGAACAATTTCAGTCTTTAGCCAGCAGGAAATCTGTCCCATAAAACCTTCAGTGCTCTCGAGATGGGGACCATGATAACTGTGCACAAATCAGGAAGAGATATGCCACTGCTGGAATTGAGAGAATTGCCTTTTCTGGGACGGAGCATCCACAGTCCTTGCAGAGAAGTTAAATAATGTTGCTCATGTTTGTGTTGGAATTGCAGTTCAACAGGAAATTGCTCTTGAGAAAAAGGAGAAGGGATCATGAGGAATTCTCTTCCAGGTTGGGTTCTCTTGCCTCAAACTTTTCATTACTCTAAGGTTGGAAAAATTGGGAGAAAAGTCCTACAGATGATGCTTTAAAACACAGTGAAAGTCACAGATTATTTCATAAGTGCTCTGCCCCAGGAGTTGTTTCTCTGGTGTGGTTAACTTGTTTGGGACCACAAGGAACAGGATTGGGGAGGAAATGCAAACTGCTTTGGTAATTTCCAGCCAAATCTCACTTGAAGCCAGGGACTCACTCCACTGACTCCTGTAGTGCTGATCCCAGAGCTCATGAATTCCCTCATCCATCCTCCCCCAGCTGTGTTTACCATTTTCTGCTAAACCAGTCCTTGCTAATTGCCTGGATAATCAGCTCTTGGTGGGTGCCTGCCCGCCTAGTGTGGGGCAGAGAGGTTGTTCCAAGCCTGGTGTGGCACCTGGTGCTGCAGGAACAGTCCTGGTGCTGCAGCTCAGCCCCTGCCCAGGACACCTGTGATGAATTCAAAGTACAAACCACCTGAGAAATCCAGAATTTGGGGTTAGGAATCGTTACTCTGTCAAAAAAGTGAAAAAAAGCTGTTTCATGCTCTGTAGTTCATCAGTGAGAAATGTGTCAGACTCCAACAAATTTATTGGGGTTTTTTTGGTTTTTTTTTTTTTAAGGATGCACATAGAGGATATAACAATGGGACAATTTAATCTTTTCATATGTGGCACAATTCCTTGCATTTTGAATCATCTCTTCAGATTTCCACATTTCAAGCCAAACCATTATGATTAACTGTTAGGTTTTATTTTTAGATTTTTGAATGCACTGAGTCTTTTTAGAGAAAACACACAGAATGTCCTATCAACTATTTTCACACATTTGGTATCATAATTGGGCAATCAGGCACAATCATCCCTAATTTAGCACATACGTGGCACATTACCATGCCAGTTGGGTTAAAGATATGCATGAAGTAAGTGCAAATTAACTGACAAAAGGAGCAAGCTCAGACCATTGCTATTCAAAAGGCACTCGAATCACATTTGCATAACTCTGCATTTGGAATTAAAAATGGAATTTGTTCTGCAAACGTGGAAAATGCCAAGTGTGGGAGAATGACCAGGGGATCCCAGATCCTGATCCTGCATTCCCTTCTGATGGAGGAAATGTTCTCCAGAACGAGAGCATGGCCCTGTTCTAGTGAGAAACACAAAACAAAGTCTCTTCTGCTCAGTGGTCTTTGTAGTTTTAATGACAAATAAGGTGTTTGATAGTAAACAAAATCGATTCCAGCACTGGGTGTGGGGGGTTTTGTTTGTTTTATCAAAGTTGCCAAATGTGAGGGTATGGTAGGACAAGAAACACTCCAGACAGGAAAATGTGGAAAAGGAAGGTGCTCAATAGAGGTTTATCAATAGAGGTACTCTAGCAAACTATATAGCAATAATGGCTTTTTCCTTTGCTTAATTAATTAATTCTTTACACTATGAAAAATTATCCACAATTCACTGCAGTTCTGGGCTTTAAAATCTGAGAGGTGACAATCTATCAACATCAGGAATTTCATTCCATCATTGTTGACTGCTGCTTTACTTTCTGCATGTTTTGATAAATTTCAAAACAATATAACCTATTTTATGTTCCACTACAAAGTGCAACTACAGGACTTGTAAAGTTTTTAGGCTCTCATAAATACAAATGGGACTGGGCTGACAAGTTGAAAAAAATTTGCTTCACCACTGGGGCTTTTAAATGAAAACAATATTTTCCTTTTAAGACTTTTATTATGCATTTTTAGTATCCAAAGTAAATTTGCCTTATGTTAGCTTTCGTATAAAGGTGTAACATCTTTAGAGAAGCTTCTATCTGTTAAGCCTTATAAGTGAATTTACCTCTGAAAGGGGAATTTGGGTTTTAAAAGTTGTGTGGGGGAATATTACTTCCAGAAAGGAAAGTTTGGGGTGAAGGAGGAGTGGTGCAGAAGGGCTGTGTGGGCAGAGCAGTAAATGGTGGAGACACATCCCATCCCTGTGTACATGAAATCCCTCCTGTGAGGGACCAGGGGATCCCTAGTCCCACACAGTGCAAATGGTGTCTTGTCTCCAGCTTAAATTTTACATTAAACATGCTTCATTTTGGTGAAGCAAGTGGAAAAAAGAGTCAGAGCATAGAAAACAGAGCATAGTATCTTTTGTTAGTGCAAGCCCCTCTTCTATAATCTAATTAAGCCTGGTGTTAAAATTTTCTTTATAAAAACATCACTGCTTTGCAGCTCCCTTACTGTGGGAGGTGAGCAGTGGCTCTCAGGAACAGCATCCCTGCAGCAGCCTTTCCTCTGTGCCCCTCACACTGGCACAGTTGTCATCCACAGCCCCAGAGGAGTGCCCACAGCTTAATTATATGCTCCATTTAACAGCAGTACAAAATTAATCCTGTTTGGACAGAGATTAGATGACATACGAAGAGTCGTGTCTGGTCTCTTTAGTGTGGTGAATTTTATCTTGTAGTGCTTGCATTTAATATTTATTATTTTTTGCTCTCACCCACGTGACTTGGAAGGGCACAAAAATGTGCAAAGCTGAGAGCAAGGAACAGGTTTGGGGATGGAGCCTGGCTCAGGATCCAGTTTAATTCCTGCACAGCTTTTCAAAGACAGGAGCCACAGGTGCTCAGTCCTGGAAAATGCCACCAGGCTGTTGGGAATACTGGGATCCCATCTCCAGTTTTATCAATCAGAGCGAAATCATTGGATATTTCCAAGGGTGGTGGCGTGGCTGAGGTTGGAGAGGACCTTTTGGAGAGCAGCTAATGCTTGCTGCCAACAGGGCCAGCCCGAGCCTGGGCCCACGGCTGTGTGTGAATAAAAGCTCACACACATCAGGCAAGTGAATAGTCCTTTGGGCTGGGCAGGAATTTCAGCTGAAAACTGGTAAATATTATACATCTGTTTGATTGATTAGATGAATATGAGAAAGAAACCAGCAACAGGAAGGGAGAGTGAAATTTGTTTCCTGAATCATTTCAAGGTGAAGGGAAGAAAGAAAAAAAAAAAGGACTTTTTAGTGCTATTTTTTTCTCCTCTCAGTTCTGGAGGCCTCCCAGCTCAGGAAGATTTAGTTTACTTCTTAAAAGGTCTTGCTTATAAAGCAGACCTTTTTCTGGCTCTGGCCAGCTCTAATAAAAATTAGCAGTAACTTCAGCAGCTGCCATACCACATGACTGCTTGGAATTGCATAACTTCTTTTTCCTCCTAAAGAAACACACAAAGATCATCTGATCTCCACCCTTGCAGCCTTCTCTGAAGTGTTTTTCTCTAACTTGATTTCTGAACAGGAATCTTTTTCTCCTTTCTTTTAACACAAGCTTCTCTTCTTAAGCCCAAAGTCTGACAGCAAACAGTGAGGGGCTCTGGGCAGAGCTTTCATGAGTTAAATGAATAAGGTGATTATTTGTATTTTTGCTACTTTAACCTCTATTACTGTTTATAAATAAGAAGCCATACCATGGACCAAAAAAAAAAAAAATTGGTGGCTGAAATTGTGGAGATTTTAGGGCCTGTATTTCTGGGATTAGGGTTTTGGATGGAGAAGCACTGTGGTTTGCCAAGGAGAAGGTCATGGTGGGAAAGACAAGGCCTCCATGGCCAGCCCAGATGTAAACTGGACACAGACTGTTGGCTCAGACCAGGTCCTGTTTGGAAATCCTCGAGTACCTAACCTGATCTGCAGACAGAGGGGATGGAAATGGAAAATTATCAGCCTCTTCCAGCTGCATGATGTGTGGAGATGTGCCACTGCTTTCTGGCCAATTGTGTTTCCCTCTAGCAAAATAAGGAAAAAAAAAAAAGTAGTTTATCATCTTCAACAAAACCCTGAGGACAAATAACCTCTCTTCTGTACAGCACTTTTTTTTTTTTTTTTTTTCCCTAAGCAAATTTCTTGCAAAGAAAAAAAATATTTGTTTTGTCAGGATACTCCAGTGACTGCATATTTATTTATGTTTCAGTCAGAATTCATTCCCATTTTGTAAGTCTTAGAGAAATCTCTTGTCTGTAGTTACAAAGAATTCTTAAATCACTGAATGAAGGAAAACCCATGTGTGTCAGACTCTTTAAAGCTTGGTTCATCCTAAATCCAAACAAACAGAAGCCAGGTAATGATAATATCATGGAATATGAAATGTTGCTGAAAATCCAAGGCTGTTGGCACACAGCTCTGGAAGCTGCATCTCTTGGAGCCACTGTCACTGCCTTGCACTCTGTTCTATTCTCACACTTGAGCTGAGCTAGTTCTCTTAACCACAGTAAAATTGGGATAAAATCTGAATTTATGTAATTCTTGCTTTTTATATTTTCTCTGCTAGTGGTATTTCCCTTCTCCTGCTCGCTTGTCAAGAATCCCTAGCTCCCATTTTGGAGTGAAAGTCTGGCCCCTTGGATGCTGGGGACAGAACAGATGCACTGAGCTGTCTTCAGCTGCCCTCAGCTCAGAAATGTCCTGCTAGCAGCTCTTGTTTTCATTTCAGCGTTCACACAGCCAGCCCTGTGATTCCTTCCTGTGTTTGAAGGAGCCAGGACACACTGAGGCACTTCTTTTTAATAAAACCTTGTGTTGTTTTCCCTTCATTTTGGCCTCCCTCTTTCCCCTTAAAGTCTTTGTAGGCAAAGTTTCCTCTGCAGCAGAGGAATTGTTCACTGTTTCTATTACAAACCTTTCTGTAGCAAATAGAACCTTCTCCTTCAGTTTTAGCCAGCTTTACCTCCTGCTGCTAATTAAAATGTTCTCTCTCTTTCTCTGCTTCTAAGTTGACCCAAAACCAAGGTTTTTGCCCAGTTTTTGGCTGTCTCACTGCAAGGAGACTTGCTGAGCAGCTGATGCTAGAGCGAGTTACAAACCCAGGACAGAGCCAAGGGTGGCAGAGGTGATATTTCAGCCTCTAGGACATCTCCAAGCTTTACAGCCCATTGAAGGCTGCTTTCCCTGCTCTGACTCTCCACTTCAGTTCCTTTTCCCAGCTTGCCTTCCCCAGACCCTGCTGTGGTTCTTCATTAGACATCCAAACTCATTAGACTAATGAGAAACACTTCAGTGATGCATCTCAGGCAGAAACAGGGAGGAGTTGGGAGGCAGAGAAGATGCTGTGAAATTTCTTTTGGGATGAAATGAATTCTGTGCATAATCTAGGAGAAGAGCCCTCCAGATTGGAGTGCTGCTCTATTAATTCCTCATTTGGACTTTCTGCTTGGTTTGAATGCTGTGTTATAATTGAAATAGATCTACAGAACAAAGGAACCTGAACCCCACAGCCAGAGCTAAGGTGATACACTTGTCACTGACTCTGTCCCTTTTATCCCAAATAACTAAAAACCATTTGCTTTCCATTTGTTTATCCTATTGCCTGAGGTGCTGTTCAGGATGAACAAGATGCAGAGAATGGTGCTTAGCTCTTGTTTGTGTCTGATTGCAAACTTCGTTCCCCTCCTTCGGAAAAACCTTTGGAGAAGAACTAAGCCCAAAAGCTTTTAACTGCTTGGGAAGTGTTTCAGGAAGAAATGCAATTATCATGGGTGCTTCAAGGGAGCTGTCACTGAAGCGATAAACCACGCTAGACTTTACTTATCCTTGCAGAAGAATGCAAATTAAGGCTATAAATGGAGGTCTTGGGAAAGGTCCTGACCGCTTTTTGCCACCAGCCTCATAATCACCCCCAGTCATTCATATTCCCAGGCAGTCAGGTGATGTACATCATCTTCTGCAGGGGAAAAAAGGACTGGGAAATTGAGTGTGTAAGTGAAACATGCTGAAAGAATAAATGCCTTTGTTTGTGTCTGTCCTTCATGTGTTAATCAGCTGTTAACTGCAAACCACATTTCAAGCCATGCAAGCCCTTTCTCCAAGGAAATTGAACTGGGTGGCCAAGGATAGTAGGACAGTATTTTAAAAGTTGCTAAAAGTTGACAGACAAACCCTGACCTGAAGTAATGAGAATAATGTTTGATTAATTGGATATCTGTCTAGCTGAAGTCAGCAGTGAAGATTTCACTAAGGGAGTTTATGGCAGCTGATGGCCATGTTCATAAAATCTGTTCTAACCCAAGGATAAAAAGTAAATTTAGAACTATTTATTGGCACTATTACTGGAAGTTCTGTGCAAGCCTGCAGCAGGATCTGCAGGTGAGCAGGAATCTCTAGGATAAAGCTACCCCATAAGTTGTCCATCACAGCTGAGAAACTTAAGCATGTTTTTTATGTTCAGACTAAGTGTGGGGTTTGTTTTCCTAAAGCTGGAGTTGCTGCTTATTTGCCTAAAGTTGAGGATATGCATTAGATAAACAACAACTGGGGTCTTGGGCACTGCTCAGTGTCAGAGTCCATAAACATGGGAAAATAATCTACAAACGACAAATTGGCTGATCTATGACAGGCACAAATGTATTTTCCACTTCCTTTGAATATTTAAAACCTTAACTGGTCATTGGAGAATCCAAATTGTGGTGTTTGACTGTTGAGAAGAATTTTATGGAAAACAATGACAGATTTTTAGTTCAGTCTCCCACTTTGTAACAACAGTTGTAAACAGCTCAGCTTCTGCTTCCTTCAATTCCTGACATCCACATTGCCAAGTGCTCTTATTTTCCCAATAAACCAGATTTTTGTCAGGAGAAAGTGAACCACAATGTATTATGGTGCTGCCTAAATATTACATATTTCCTTTTCAAGCAAACGAAATGCAACATTATCTTAATGTTTGAGAATAGAAAAACACTGCCTTTTTTCCCTTTTCAGAATATTCCTGTTACTTTGTTACAGTGCAGTCGTTTTCTATTCCTGATTTTAAATTTCAGTTTCTACTGTTAACTGCAGAGATGCATGCTTGGAACCTGAAACAGACTGACTTCTACCACTCCTTGTGATTTAGAGAGACATCAGACTTGTGTTACTGTCAGGCATCCAAGTTATTTAAAATTACTTTTCCCTGAATGTAAGTTTTTGTGTGTGTCAT
Source organism: Erpornis zantholeuca (assembly GCA_013400515.1). Classification (NCBI taxonomy): domain Eukaryota; kingdom Metazoa; phylum Chordata; class Aves; order Passeriformes; family Timaliidae; genus Erpornis; species Erpornis zantholeuca. Next base: position 2,163,933 of record VZTN01019836.1, on the reverse strand, counting down.
GATCTAACTAGATTTATTCTATTCAAGTTTATAGTTCAGCTCCACAGTTGAAAGTTTTCTTTTGCTTGGATGTACAAATTCAACAAATTCTAGATCAAGGTCAATTCTAAAGCTCCAGTTTATTGTTGTTGTTCTCTCCCAACCATTACTTTGTCCATCATTTAAATTGCCTTTGGATTAAAGTATTTTGTTCTATCAAAACATGAGGCATTTTAGGCATTAAGAGCACTGAGCATATCTCTGAATCACAAATGGGCCTGATTTTTGTTTTTCTTTACCCTGTACTGTGTCAGACAGAGGATTTCCTACTGTTGTTTGGGGAAAGAAAGCTGGAGCTGGAAAGGAAAGCATAAAACTGATTGCCTGATGGTTTAGTGTTACAGACCACCTACCCTGAGAGTGGAGTCTAATTGAAATTCTAAAGAAGAAAAGAGCCATAGCCCAGCAACAAACAAACAGAGAAAGCTTAGTGGAAAATGAGTGGAACAATAAAATATGATTCAATTTTTTGTTAACACTTTGGTACTTGGGATAGTTTTACATGAGAGAAAATGTAAAGCAAAAGGAGACAGAGGAAAGCCATTAGACAGACATTTAGAGACTTCCTCGACAGACCTAATAGAATTTTACACAATAATTTAACTTGTTAAAAAATCTGTGTATATTCAGATGTTGTTTTATGTAATTCCTTGACTTTACAGTTAAAAGGGAAAAGAAATAAATAGACAAGGAAGGGAAAGAAAATAAAGCATGCACCTCTCCAGAAGAGGCTTTTTTAGAGGAGAAAGCACAGGGCAAGATGTTTTAAATTCTTTTGGGAGCTCAACAAGCAATTTATCTAGAGACTACTTATAAACTATTTTTATAAAGCCTCAGTTAGGGACAGAATAGATGTATCTGGGATGAAATACTTACCTAACTGTGTTCCCATTCACCCTTAACCAAACTGGTTTGCTTTGGGGCATTGTGTACAGTACACTCTACACATCTGATTAAGGGCAGCTCTATCCCTGGGGATTCCTGCTCACCTACAGATCACAGATTTTCCCAAATTAGGAGAATCTGACTGCAAAACCACAGACTGTTGTGGACTACTGAACTCTAGGCAAAGTATTACCACAGTCACTTTAGGGCACTTACTTTAGTGTATGAAAAACTTTAAATAATGAATAAATACAAAAGCTGACAACTGAAGCTTTAAGTTCACTGAGAATATTTTCCAGGGACGACAGCTACACCTCACTGCTGTTTGTCTGGCTGCTCAGCCTCCATGATAACATTGTGGAGGAATTTAGAGGTGGCTAAAACCCTTTTATTCCCAAACACATTTATCTCCATCTCACTGGGAAATCCAAGAGCACAAGTGCAGAGGCCAAGTGGACACATCCTGGCTGGGGGAACAGCCAGCTCCCTGTGCTGCAAGCCAGCAAGAGGTGAGACTGTTCTTGCCTTGGCAACCCTGAGGGGGATGCAATTTGGGTTGTGATCTCTTCTTTAGGGGTGAGTGTGAATCCCTCCATTGTTTCGTGGCAGAACAGCTGCAGGGGACACCAGGGAACTTTGCAGGAGGAAGGAAAAGCTGATTTTTCTTCAAGATGGAACCAAAGGTTTTCTGGTGAAACAGATGTTCCTGCAGTGGCTGTTTTGTACTGGTATCATCAGTTATCAGCCTGTAAAAGCCAGTAGTTCAATGAAGCAAAGTGATGCCCGATCCATTTTAAGAGGCACCAGGGCAAATTTCTCACTTCACACACTTAAATCAAGGTCAGATTTCAGTTATAAATCAAAATGGCCTTTTCTCCCCTGTCAGTGCAGGAGGAATTCCACAGGAGCAGCTGCCAGGCCCCTGTGAAGGCTCACATTCACTTTCCTTTCCAGGTGGGGACTGGGATTGTTTCAAACACCCCTTTTTAAGAGACCCCTTTCACTGAGCCCTGGGATGTGGAAGGACACTGGAAACTATTTTGAATCCTTGCAACAGGTGGATAGAGTCAAACTGCAGTACAGAAAAGTTGTAGTCATTCCAAGGTTTTCATTTTAGCCACATGAATTTTTTCTCATTTAGCGAGACAGGAGTTTCAGCAAATTGTGCACATCATTTCTAAAAGCTTTTTATAAAAAGCAGTCAGGGCAAGGGTGATTTCTGTTCTTTCTGCCTCAAAATGTGTGTGAGCAAACAAACATTTCATCTGCAATAGCACTACAATGACCAGATGTCTTGTTTAGGCTTTAAAATATTTTTGTTCCAGCCCATAGATGAAATTCTTTCCACTTTAAAAATGTTCAGCTTGAACTTAGGCAGTTAAAGGGTTCCTGATGACAGAGCTGGATGAGCCAGGAGGATACACACTCTTCTCAAGGTCCCTCTTACGTGAACTTTTATACCTACATTGAATCAATACCAATTCCTTTCATGGCCTGGGGTGACACTCTATCATTTTCTAAGGTTTGCTCTGTTGTTTTTATTGTTCCTCTGGATGGGACCAGATTTGGGCCCCAAGGCCCAGCAAGAGCAGAGCTACTGCCTAAAAACTGAACTAAGGCTGCCCTCAGCTCAGCAGCATCAGAGGGGTCTGGAGCATCTGCATTCCTATTTCTTACAGGAATATAAGAATATACTTCAACAAATACACATCAGAAATTGTCACATGGGAAGGTTTCATGGCTCTCTCTTGCAGTACCCACTGTCAGTTCTAAAACCCACATAGTCTAAGCCTGAAATCTTTATCAAAAAAGAGTTGTGCTCATTTATATCATAGCTCACCCAGCAGACTCTTCATGGAATATTTTCAGCTCTAACAAATCTCCCCTGCTGCAGTCAGCACAGTCACACTGACACAGCTTTTTCTGGTGGGAGGAGGTAGGAAAGGAAGATGATCAAATTCAGGTAATAACGAGAGCCTGCTAAAATTAACTGTGTTACTACTGCCAGTGCTAAATGGAGAAGTGAAGTGAGTGGGGTGAATGGAGCAGAGCAGACTGGGGCAGCAGAAGGTAAATAACTATTTTACATAAGCATCAAATACTTGACAGTTTTACAACTGGCTTCTTATTCCTGACAACTGTTGCATTGGGACAAAGAGCATTTGCTCTTTCCATTTCTGGCTTTCTCACATCCTCAGAGCAGCTCCTGCTTGGAGGAGGTGCTAAGGAACAGTTCTGTATCAGTGCCACAGGGCATCTGAGGGGTTATTTCCTTACTCAGCTCTCCAGTAGAGCTCTAAGGCTCATCTAAGCAGCTCACCAGATAAAAACGGGGTTGCCCATCAAGGTGGGGGCTTGTATTGGCTTCAGTGGGCTTGTTTCACACATCAGCCACAGAGTGCACTGGAGAGGGTCAGCACCTTCCATCCTACTCAGCCTCTAACCCAGCACAGAGACTTCACCCAAGACCCAAGGCTGTGGCTCATCATCTCTTCTTGTTACTCTCGTGGTGCCTGGGGACCTTCACAGAAATCAAATACTCACTGACACCAGCACTTATCTCTAATAAAGTGAAATATAAACATTCAAAAACACACAGCAGGACAAAGCCAGGAGGAGTTCTATCACAGTTGTTGTCAGAACTGACTCACAGATGTTCAATTTACTCACCTTCATGGCTAAGGCAGGGCTGGGACTCCGAGCCCTGGGGTGACTTAACCACAAAGGCAGCAGCTTCCCTTGGAGGGAGAATAAATCCAGGTAACTGTAATCCTCTCCAGGTTGTTTTAGTGCTACTCCTGACTCCTGGGTACAGATGGAAGATTGTGGTAGTTTCACAGTGCCTTTGTCTAGACTAAGATTTAGATAGAAAATTCTAAAAATTCAATATATGACACATGTAACATAAATTACTGTGTGCTGAGCTAGTCAGGGGAAGGATTTGGGAGGCACCACTTTCAGTGTGACCAGCTGAGCTTATATTAAAGTATAGATCACACCTACACTAGGTTTTGGGGGTTTTTTTGTTATGCTAGGCCAAAGTAGCTAACCAGTTCTAACAGAATTGGAATCAGTGGAATTAGAGCACAGCATAAAATGACAGAAAAAAGAAGAGAGAGAAAATTAGGGAAGATATCCCCTCATAAATAACAGAATGTTTTTTAGCATTTTACTCACCCTTAAAATGTAAATCAGTTACCTTGAGACTAAGAAAGCAGTAAGAAGTCTGAGACAAAATAGGAATTTTTTCAGAAAAGTCTTGAAAACAAATACTTAGCTTGTGAAAATACTTCTTGAGCCATATCTAGAGCACCTGCAGTTCTATATCCAATAAACAAGCTATACCTGCTTTTCCATGAGTGGGAAGCATCCATAATATGGATAACAGCTGCTTAAAATTCCAGTTGTATTGAAGTTTGGTTAACCATGCATTCTGCATTCAGCTACAGTTTTCTGTATTTTATTGTTTCCAACAACAATTAATACTACTCTGTAAATAAAACACAAGATGTGCATCTGCTGCAGATGGAGGAAGCATTTATTCTGGGTATACCTTAGAGTCCCAGAGGGGGATTTGAGTGTCCAAGGAATGCAGGATGGGGTGGACTGTGGCTTCCCTTCAGCCCTGGCTGTCACATCAGCCCCGAATTGCTGTTTCTGCTGCCATTTTTAGTGATTTGGTATCAGCAGCTCCAGCCCCTGGGGAGATAAGAGGGGGGCACGTGAGCTCTGTGGGGCTCTGGGGCAGGGGCTATATCAGTCTGGCAGCTGTTCTGTGATGGGGAAGGTATGTGACAGCTCAGGGCAGGCTCCAACAAATGGCACCCGCTCCCAAAAAACAGCTCCTAACAGACCTGCCCCCCAAAGGCTGTTTGGGGAAGGATTTCAGTGACATTTGTGCTGAAAGCTGAGTTCTTACAGTGGGGAATGACATAACATGGAGGTTTATCCATATCCAAAATCTTTCAGGGAGGATTTTGGGGGTCTGTACTGAACACTGAACCATTACCCAGGAAGGATCTGTCAATAGGCATAATCTATAGAACTGACACGTCACTGCTGCTTTAACCAAAGATGGTGCAGCCCCAGAACTGCTGGTATTTATAGGGGAGGAGATGGCTTGCAGAGGAGTGATGGAATGCAGGCTGAAATGCAGAGGAGGCTGAGACCTGCAGCTCATAACTGCTCCCCACATTCTAAGACATTAATTCCGGGGAGTAGAAAAATCAAGATCCCGACCAGATACTCCCCACAAGTCCAGGAGTCACTGAATAAAACTCTTAGAAAATCTCAGGGGGATTTTCACCCTCAGAAGAAATGATTATTTCAGGTACATTTTCCCATGGGCCATACTCTCCATTATCTTGTCCCTTGGGTGGTTGTTTTATTTAATGTGAAAAAGGTGCAAAGCACAGTTATTCTCAGTGATGATGTTTCACATTCACTAAGTTTAAAGGGTACAGTGTAGAAGGGAAGGAGACTCAGTGCAGGGAGAATCCTGTGCAGGAGAAGCTGCTCATTGATTTCCTTCTTTCTGTCCCTGGATGCTCTGCTCACTTCATTTTCTTGCCTCCTCCATGATTTCCATCCATGATGTTTTTTAGCCCAGGGAAAGCTGATAAACAGAGTTTTGATTTGTGCCACTAGCTAGAAAAGGATGCACTTTTCCAATTCATTTTCCCCAGAACTATTAGGTCATTGAGTAGGCAGCTGAGGCACCAAACTCAGATTAATGCTTTGTTTCTTACTTCCCCAGAGTGCTAAAATCCATGACTTCCAGGATGATTTTGGCTCAATATACTGAAATACCACATTTCAACTTATGGACATGATTTATGCCAGATATAGCTTTGTAGGTTAGAAGCTATTATTCATAATTTGGATGAGATACATGGAAAAGAAATGTTTGTGCATTATGTTAGAAAGTGTTGATTTGTGTAGGCACAGCCAGAGATTTACTGTAAAGCTGATGTGGCTGAGATAACCTGTTAGTAATTAGGATTTTGAGTAGGGTAAGTGTAGAAGAGCACAAAAACAAGGCTTCATTAATAGCAGAAAATTCCCAGAGCCTACCATGGGTCCTTATGTCCAGTGATCCACCCTGGAATCCACAGAGCCTACAGGGAGCCTCTGTAGGTCCTGCCACTGCAAGGGACACACAGAGACCATCCTGGTTGCTCTTTGTGAGTTATTCCTCCACACACACATTGAGTATTCACAGGAATACAAATGACAATTCCAGAGGAAGAGCAGGAAGGAGCAATTCTGCTGCCTGACCATGAGGCATGTGTCCATGAAAGAGGAGTTTCCTGGGCTGAATCCACCCTTTTGTTTCTATTCCCCTGAGCTGAGCAATGTCAGGCAAATCCCATTTTACCTGTGATACTTTCGTGTCTTTGGGGATTTGTTATGTACATTCACATCAGCAGCTTTTACCCACAACATTTATCATGTTGGGATATTAAGCTCAGATGTTTTAATAAACAGTGATTTTTTTCCATCTAAACTGTTCCTGAGCCACCACTGCTTTGCTGCTGAGTGTCAATATGAACTGCTAAACATGAAATATCATCCACAGGTACAGAATATTCTCATGAAACTATCATTTCCAGAGATACAGGGGATAAAAAGCTATACTGTCGATTTTTCAACAAAAACACAATCAACTTTCAGTGCAAACATTCAAAGATGTAATGAAAAGCTGCTGAAACAACAATCCTCCCTGCCTGGCTGCTGCTGGGGGTTGGAATATGGCATTTGTAAGGTTTAAATTGCTTTTGCAGTCAAGTGTTGTAATCCATTAGTGATAGGAAAAGGTATTTGTCTATCGCTTGTGGTTAACTGCATTCCTTGTATTAGAAACAATTTAGTCTCTTACTCGAGCCCAGTGCAGGAAATTGTTTAAAGAGCCTGGCTGCAGAGCTGGAAAAGGAGCCCTTGGTGCTCCCTTCCCCCAGCAGAAATGTGATGGATAACTGAACTCTGACAGCCAGAAACTTAACCTTTAGCAGTGCTGCACAGAGCAGCACCACAGGCTTTTACTCTGAGGATTTCAGCTCCTTCTGAGCAAAGTTGTGTAGGAAAAAAACCGTGCAACTCTCCCAGGGATTTTTCTCTTAAAACAGCAATGCTCCTTCCTTTGGCTGTTAAACCTTGCTAATTCATTGGGTTTTTAGATGACACCATTACTCTCCCAAAAAATAAATTCTAAATCTGTGGGATGAAGACTTAAGATTTGGGTTCTGAAAATGGGAATTGCAGTTTCTCTGGAAGAGCAAGTTCTCAGATCAGATTTGCAACCAACTCCATTGGGGTTTTGGAGCAGCGTTTGCTAAATATTATCAGCTTTGCATGTTTGGCTGAACATGGGCAGTGCACCAGGACATTTCCTTGGGTTTCTTTCTGCTCTGTAAAGAAGCTGACAAATGTTGCAGCAGATCTTTAAGAAGTGATCTAACACAGCAAAGCATGATGCATATTACATATCACAGACTCATGGAAATCAGATAGGAAACATATGAGATGTGACATCAACTCCGAGACTGGCACACTGATCATCTTGGTCACTACCTAAATGCAGGATTATAAATTATTTTAGGATCTGTATATACTGCATATATACAAAGCAATATATTTCTAAATAATTCAAAGCAGTAATTCAAGCACTGCACCCTTTATGATTCCAATGCAGTCATCTCCTTATGTGGCTTTATTACAAAAAGCTTAATTTTGTGAGGGGCTGTTCTCACAGGGCTAGCAGCCTGTTAGAGGCTGGTCTCACCCTATCCTGAAACCCAAAGCAGCTTCCTGTGGGATTTAAGAGCTGCAGCTGTTCCAGTGAATTCAAGATGTGCCTTACAAAGCTTTGCACCAAAGTAAAAGCTGCAGCCTTTGGGCTGGACAACACCTGATGTTATACACAGGATCCTGTTATTCCACTGCTTAAAATAATCTGTGCTGAGGAGGAATTTTGTTGGTTTCCAGGGGCTCACTCTCTGCTGGCAGCCTTTACTTTGTCCTGTAAAGCAGGAATTGGCAGAGGCACTGGAATATGAATATTGCAGAAGACTCAGCTTTCCCACCTAATATATTTGGCAGGAGGAGCTCTGAACTGCAGGGAAGGCAGGCTGAACCCCTGGAGAAGGAGGGATAACAGTCCTGGGAAAACAAGCAGTGAAAGAGGAGACAAACTGCATTACATCAGGGTTCCCTGTTTATCAGAGGAGCTGCACAACTTCAGCTCCTGATTTCTGAGGGGGAGAGCAGAGGCTGTGCCAGGACTGTGTCTCCCTTGCAAAGGCTGGGCACGAGGCCACACAGTGATAGTGCCTTCTCCACAGCAAATAATCACATCAATACCAACTTCTTCCTTGTGCAAAGTGTTTGGAGGCCGTACATCATCATTAACAGCAACATTTCCTGCTATCCTGCTGCCAGCAGCTCCGAGGAAGGGTTGGGAGAAGGCAGGAGGCACCGAGTGCTGGAGCTCTCAGCTGGGTGGGAGGGCAGCAGTGCCACAGTGCCCGAGTGGTCACACTTCTCTGGTTTTAGTCCAGGTTCATCTGACAGCGATTCCAACTTGTTTTTATTGAGCAGAACCATGTGTTTTGTTTTCAGCAGCACATGAAAAGTCAGGGCAGTGTTCACAAGCCGGAATACCTCCACAGAGAGGGAAAAGGATGGGGCTGCATCTGCCCCACCACTCGTTATTTCTCTTCAAAGACTGCGTTAGATTTACTGCGGCTGTCAATCAGCCCCAAGCACTTACTTCATTTTTCCCCTCTCTTTGTAAATCACATCCATCAAATCTACTGCTGTCAAGTGGATAGTAAAAGGTACCACCCCCCTTAAAGGGCCTCTCCAGCTGAAAGCAAAGCAAGCACCTGATAATCCACAGGAAACCGTGCGGGATCTAAATATACCTGCAGTGCATCAGGTCAGAATAACCAGAGGGAATCTAAAGGCTGAACACCAAGGTGCCAGTCCAACCAAGTCCAGTTCACAGGAGCATCCCTCTTGTTTTGCCTCAAATGGGAGCAGTTTGTCCAGACTCTTAAAACTTAATTCCACACAGCGCCCCCCTTGACATTTCTTTGCCTCCTCACTCCAGGTAATGCAGTAAAATAAGATTTCTCTCTGGTTTCAGGCAGTCTCTGCCTCCACAGCCATAAAACAAGGCAACACCAGGATAAACAAAGTTTTGTCTTTGTATAGAAGGTCTAAACTCTGAGGGACAATCCTCACTGGACGCTGAGGCATCCAAGCTCACAAGTATTTGACAATTTACATTCTGTTTCGGATTACATTTATTCTCACATCCTATTTCCCGCAGAAAGAGGGACTGGAATTGGACACTTGGTGCTCACCTGACAGATAAACATCCTCCAAGCTGTAAACAGGAAGCCTGTTCAGTTTTTTGCCATAAATAAAGTTGTATGCAGCAGTAACTCTAGGAGGGCAGCCTTAGAGCTCTGTGCTGTAAACACTGTCAGATGCAAAAAGTAGTTTCTGGATTTTATAGAAGGTATTAGCCTATCAAGATGTGATTACAAGGCCTATTGATGTGCAGCTGAACACTGCTTTTGATTCATGAAGCTCCTTTTTTATATAAAATGTAGTTTGGCAAGTTTTAGCACTTAGTTAACTAATTCCCACCAGAAATACTGAAAGCATGGTTTCCATTTATAGCAAAGGGGATTAGGCTGATTTAGAAATACAGTATGTTGACAGTACTATTTAAAAGCATATGGACAATTTGCTCCTTTCTTCTTCATGACAAAAATGAGTGGTAACCATCAAATTCTGTGCATCGGAGCACTGGCCTCTCTGCTTTGTCAGGATCAGTGTAATCTTTTCCAGTTGTAAAATCAAATCCAAAGTAGCCTGATTTATTGTTCTTTGCTCTCCTCAAAAGGCACCGAGGCTTCTCCACAGCCCTTTCCAGGCAGTGTTGGTGTCAATCACTGCATGAAGGCTTCCAGAACATGACTTTGATTGGTGCAATAGTTCCCCACTCTAGATATTGTTTAATTGCAAGTATTTGGTGATGATTTTCTATTAATTGCAGAAGTTTACGCTAGTACAACTCCGAGCTTCAAGAAATATATGACAACATAATGCAAGAGGAGAAGAATTATGCTTTGTTTGTTATTCACATGTCTTGCTGGAGCCTCTATAATTATTCTGCTTGGGCTTTATGCAAAGAAGTGTCTCAGAGAATCCTGCAGTAGAACAAAAACAATCTCAGCACAAAAGATGCATGTCGGTACTTAAATCACAAAACCACAGAACAGGGCAGGATGGAAGGGACTTGCTCCAGCAGGGAAAAGTGTGCAAGCACAGTGTGCCCTCACAGAATGAAATGAAGTATTCATAATGTAGGAAACAGATCAATTGACACAGTCAGTGATCATTTGTTAAGGTTCCTAGGCAGAATCCTGGCCTTTGAAAAGTCCTGATTGCCCAGCAAGTATATGAAGGTTTTCCTAGACACAGGAATACATCTAACACTGATGTAGTAACTTTACAGGAAAAGCTGCCACTGTCACAGGGGACAGCAGGCTGTCACACTCATCCTTTGGCTGCCAGCCACCACGGGATGCAGGCTGCAGGAAAGCTCAGAACTTTGCTACAGGCACCAAAAATATGGTATCAGAGCCAGAACTGGTGCTGTGAATCTTCCCCCTGAGACATTTAGGTCTGACTCAAATATCTGCACGATTTCATATTCACAGAGCCCAAGACAAATATATACACAGCAGTAACAGAGTCAAAGGAAGAAGTGGGAGGATCCACGAGCAAATACATGTAGGAAGTCCTGCCCTCAAGTGCAGGGAGTTCTTTTGAGTCCTGTGTGAACAGTAACATTTCTTACTTACAGACAGTGCACCGAAATGGAAAATGCAGACCCCCAACAAGCAGGGATTGAAATGATTCTCAGCTGAAGTCAGAGAGACTTTGTGTGCCAATGCAGCCTGCTATTCACAGTGCTCTGCTGTCACTCTCTCCATCCATTTGCACACTGCAGTGCATTATAGTGAATGAATAACACTGTATTTTATTGAAGATATCTTAGAGACTAATGCCACGAATACTTTTGTTAATGATCCAGAACATTCACTCTCTGTTTTAATTATTTCCTCTCTCTTGTATATCTCAATGATTAAAATAAGCAGAAGTTACCAGAAAGCATTAGGAATGAAGTTTAAGCAGGAGAACAGCTCTGTGATCTCAGCAGCATGATCCAGAAAACATTTGGTTGCCAACAGTTCAGTGATTCATGAAGATCACACTTGCATCTGAAATCTGTGTTTGGCTGAGTCCCCAGGCAGGTAGTACCAACCTGTCAGGCTTAACCCACAGAAGGATTTCAGAGCATTTCAGGACTGTGCTGTTTTAAATGAAACAGTCCAATGTGGGCTTTGTTGATCCTCAGATACAGGGGATTTTAGGACTGTGCTGACCCAAGAATCCATACTTTTACATTGCTGCACCTCTGATAGGGAGACCTAGCAAGTACTTTGGGGCAGGAGGAATTTAACACAACAAATCCTTCCCTTTCCCCTCCTATTGTTACATGCTGCAAATTATGGTAATATTTATAGTATCAAAACCTGAAAATACTCAGTGATTAAGACAATATAGTAACTATGTCAGAAAACAAATCTAATCCTGACAGGTGTATGGCAAAATGACTCAAACCTTTGCTAACCAATGTCAAATGGAGAGAGATAATTTACATTTCCTTTAAGCAGAGCTATTGGATGTTTCACTCTTAAGAAGTGGCCAGTTGGAGAAACATCCCCAAGATAAAAATATCGTGCATTCAGAACACTCCATGGAAGTGTGACCTGCAGGACAATAAATCTTTCTCATGTTCACACTCCCTGTCTCTCATGGAAGCAACACAAGGCAACTTTTAGTCTGCATTATCAGATATTAGTCTGGTTACCATCAAGCTCCAGAGTCCCTCAGATACCTGATCAATTGTCCCCAGATAAACCAGCTCTTGACCACCAGATGTGTCACATTAACTGTTAAACTGCACACACAGAAAGATACACATGTACACACATCTTGAACACAACTCCCAGAGCAATGTTTTTATGATTTAGTGCTTTCCCAAAATAGATGCATACATCTGCACACTTGAAACATCTCGCCCTTAGGAGCTTTAAAACATACATATAATCATGCCACATTTTTGAGAAAAACTCCTTCCTAATGTGGGATCTTATTGCACTCCACTCTGTTATGGATACATGAGTGTCTCCAGGGCTAAGCACACCGAAATAATTGTAATCCAATTGTGCTGAAATGTTTAAGGGCATTTGTTGCTCTAAGAACATTCCATTTGACTCAGTCAAGACACACAGCCAGAATGTTTTCAGAAATAAAAGTTATGGCTTTTGTCCAACTCCCGTGGAAGTAAATGGCCAGGCTGCCATCTGTTTAGGTGGGATGGGGCTGGGCTCTGCGTGGTGCTGCCTGGGTCACAGGACAATTGGTGGTGCTAAATACCCTGGGAAGTTGGTTTACTCTGCCAGGAGATATCCCAGAACAGCAAGAAATGACATTTCATCCTTGGCTGTCATTAACTGCCCAAGGTATTGTGCTTTCAGCCTGGCTCTGAGCACCCCTTCCACCCTCTCGGTGGCTAAACAAACTCCCTGTGGCTTTTATTATTGCTGATTTTGGGACATGTAAACACAATTTGCATCGACAAAACCTTCAACTGTCATAAACCATATTTTGGCAATTCAGTGTTGATGGTGACTAAAACATGCTAGTCATCACAAAAAACACAGACCCTGGTTTGGGTTTGTGGTGTCTCTTGTTTGTGTTTGTTATGAAAGCCCCCTCAGTCCCTGGCCCAGAAGAGCAGGGCACACTCACACAGCAGTGATATACAAGTGTATCTTTGCAGTTCTTAACTATCAATTTCCCACTTTTTGGTTATTTCACTTTATGAAGGGTTTTTATGTTGCCTTTGTTTCGGTTTTGACTTAATGGCAATAAGGACTTGATTCATTACTTCATAATAAGAAATAAAGAGGGGAAAGTATTAGCAGACGTTTATAAAGTTAAAAAGGTAAAAAACAAAAAAAAAAGGGAAAAAATTACAGCAAAATCACAAGTGAATAAATAAAGCTAATCATTTCATCCTGTGGCAATTAGGATGATTTGAACACTTTTACCACAGTTAGTATTGCAGAACTACACCCTGAAACTTTTCTGAAGTCCTGCTCTCGGTATTCACCTCTGCTGGTGGAAATCAAGGGTAAATTGTGACCACATGGTCCAACTTACTCCTGCAGTCAGGCTGAGGAAACATGCTGAGAGAAATCAGCTCAGAAAGAGCCAGTGAAATATTGTCAGATTTTCTAACCCATGGCCGATGATCCAGTTCCACCTAAAGATAATGCAAATTTTATCAACACAAACCAGCAGAACGTTTTCTTTCAGGAATGGGCCAAAAAGCTGAGCATGCTGAAGGATGACTTTGCATTGTCATTTATCTGTAGGGAACTCATTATTTAAAAATCATTGCAGCTTAAGGCTGGAATAAAAATGCCCTGAAATGATCTTCAGAAGCTGCACTGAGTGACACTGCACTGTCCTCAGGAGTGCAGGTGTGGCTGTGGGTGTGCTCTGACAAACCCACTGGCACTTCCTTGCCATGTCAGGTATTTTTCTTGCCCTGTCTGAACCACACAAGGCTGCCCTCTCTGAAAATTTAACTCTGTTTATTAAGCAGAACATGCTTTTGTCAACTTCCTGTTCTCATTTCTGGTACTGATCAAGGTTGTTCAAAACCAGAGTTTTAAGAACAGGAGAAATTTATTTCACCATTGGATGATTGAAATGCAGCTCCTTTTCCACACCGGTGGAAGAGCTTAACCCACACTGAGTTTCCACCTTTTCACAAAAATAGTTGAAAATTTGATAGATTTTTATAGTAAGAATAAAATAAAAAATGAGTAATGCTTAAATCCTTTATTACTGCCTTTCTCCTCACCTCTAGGAGCTGATGTAATGAGTTATAAATAAGATGTTATTTTATGTTTCCTGACCCAAATGGCTGCATAATCTTAGTGTTACTGCACCATAATTTGGTCACAAACTATATTTTTGTGGTATGTGAAGTGCCATCTGAATGTAGTAAAGCACAGCTGGCACTGGCTGCATGTTAGGAATTAAAGTAGAAGCAGCATTGATATTATTTTTAAAAAAGAAATTAATTTTCAGGCACTTCATGTGTTTATCAAGCCTTCTTGTGCAAACATCTATCAGTGCTTAGTACTTCTTGGTTCAGTAATTAAGGATTCTGAAAATATAGGTCATGTTTCCAATTGCATATCATTCCAATTTCAAAATTACCTTATTGACCTTTATTTATGCCAAAACCTACACAGTGAGTTAGAGACAAACCCAGTGTAAGGCAAAGTTTTCTTGATTGGAAAACAATCAAGACTTTGAATGTTGGCTAAGAAACAGGATGAATAATCCAGTACACGTGGGGACATCAGTATAAAATTAATACAAGCATTGAGATTGACCACTTTGTGATGTTTATACATGCAAAATATTTCATCTTATTATACTCAAGCAACCACAGAATTTACATAGGTGATAAATTTAAATATTGGGAATAATACAACAACTGCACTCACTGCTATGGAGCAGAAGAGATCCCTCAAGCACTGATACCATAAACATGAAAAGCTGATTTCCACAAGTCTCTGCCTTCACAGAGCAGTACTGACTGCACCCACCTCGTTAACAAACCACAGTCTGTTCTAATTTAGGCCCATGCAAATAGCACTGGAGTTGTTCCAGATTTGTATCTGTAATTGATAGCAGAATTTGGATAGTGTATGTACACACACACACATATATAACATAAGCTTTCCTCCCACTACTGTATACAAGGCTTTCAGAATAAGAAAAGAGCCTTAAAAAATACACATATTTTTAATTAGAGGATTTTTTTTCAGAACAGTCTTTCACTTAATCCATCCTGAAGTGCATTAACTTCTGTAATCCCAAATAATTGACTCTCCCTTGATAACCAGAGTTCAGATTTAGGTTTCTGGACTGCTTGCTTATAGAGTGTTGTACCTTGTGTTGGAAAGTACTCTGTGAGATGGCCAGCAGTGAGCAATTACAGTTTACTGAGTTTCTGGCTGGATTGTGGCTGGATATTGGCTGATGCCTTTTACTCTCTGCAGTTTCATTAATGTCTTTCACATGTTAAGATCCCTTTTCATCAGAACATCCCAGCCATGTATAAAGGTGGCTGAGTGATGCTGGCACTGTTTTTACAGATGGAGATCCATTGGTGGGGAGGGTGATGCAAGGGGCAGAAGGCAATGCTAGAAACCAGTTTATTGGATCTTATTTCTTTTCTCCAACCACTGGATTCTCCTGTCTCCATATAGATTTAAAGGATTAGTTGTAAGGCAAGTCAGTTTTACAAAATGCATTCAAGTTGCACTGGCTATTTTTGCTGTGTTCAGGAATAAGCAGCAACATCCAACAATTTCATGGCAGGGAAACCACAATAAAGATCTTTGTGAGTTCAGACGGTGCTGGTTCAATGCTCTGGGGAGTATTTGGCAATGCTGTCAGTAATTCTGTCATCCACAAAGTGGTTCCTCTGTAAACCAGGGCCACATAATGGCTCCCCTTGTTCAAGCAGAGGGGAGGAAGAGGATGGTTTTAGCAGCTTCAGAGGGGCAGCTCATAGACTGCTTATGGAAGTGCCTAAAGCAAATTATCACTCATTCTTCCACAGTAATCTCTGGCAGCTTGGGACTGTAGGCACAAATTAGAGCAAACCTGAACTGCTCCAAGTTCTGCTGGGAGCTCATACAGTCCCCCAACCAAAGGATGGGAAAGGGCTGGTGTAGCCTCCCCTTCAGGAGAAACCCTCAGCTTAGCAGTGCTAAAATGCAAGGTCCCCCAGAAAGACTCGGATCAGGATTTAGCTGTGTGCCTGGAACTGCACCACAGCTATGGGCACATCCATCCACAATGAAACACAAAGCTTCCCAGATCATTTTCGTGCCCATTGCTTGTCTTCCTTAGCAGAGAGGCTCATTAGGATGCAAGCAACGTAACAAGGCAAAGTGCCAAACCCCAGCAAGGTTCAACCAGCAACAGACAGCAAATCTTGACCTGATACAGCTAAAATGCAACTTTGATAGCAATGTAAAACACCCCATTAAAAATGAAACCACTGCTGATAAAGCAGGGCAGCAATACCAACATGTCCTACCCACAGCTGGTGGTGATCTACAGGCAGAGCCAAGGCAGTGAGGCAGCACCACAGTCCAGCCAAGAAGCCCAAACACCCCAGGAAGAGGGACAGGCAGCAGGACAACCCCAACAGGGCTTAGGAAGGGAATAAAGCCCTACAGCTGAGCTTAAGTGGATTCTGGGCCTGTGGGTGGGGTGGGCAGAAGAGCCCAGGTAAGGCTGGTCAGGGCCATCGAGGCCTCTGAGTGCTCTCAGCAGCCCCAGTTTCTCCCAGGGCAGCACCAAGACCTTCCATTCCTTAGGCAGGGTGCTTTAGGGTCCCAGGGCCACATTGTCCCACTCTCAGTCTGGAGGGAGTTTGTGGTGGTTGTAAGACCCTTCAAGTGCCACATCTTTGCTGTCAAGAAACAGCACAGCTTTACTTGCCTTTCCTCCTCTTTTTTACACACCACAAGTGTCCTGTGCCATCGCTGGCACTCCCAACCTGTGCTGTTGTTGTCACCAGCAGAGTGGCAGCTCCCTTGGAGACACAAGGGCCAGGAATAGCAGGGTTGCTGCAGGTCACTGCCCCCTGGGGAAGTTCACACACCACCTGCTCCAGCCCTGACCCCTCATAAAATAATGATCCTTCAAAACCACGCGGGCTCTGGCCCAGCTCCTTGGGCTCTCCAGCTCTGCCCCTCTCAGTGACAGCACAGGGCAATGGCCAGGCTGGTGTCACTGCTTCTGACAGCTTCACAAGTTTTACTTTTTAATTGAACTTCTTGTGTTTTATCATTCCTCTGAAAGACACAGGCTTCGTGTGTAAGGTGGGGGACAGTCTGGCATTGACCAGACTCTGTCTTTAGGCTCATTGGTATGTGCTCTGCATTTTTCCCATTCCCTCTTTGCCTGCCTGGCAGGACTTGCAGCCCTGCTTTCTTCTTAGAAGGGGGATAAATAGGAGCTTTGTAGGCTTGTCCAAACTCCCTGTACAAATGTATAGGGAGGGTGAGTTGCTGACTTGTCCTGAGCCATTTTCCCCTATGCGTTCCCTAACTAGACAAAACCACTCATTTTCTCATATAAGACTAACAAATATACCCAGAGAAAATACACATCTGTGCTGGGGAAAGGGTGTCTTTGTTTTCCTTCTCGTGCTGTGAGCTCTCTGGTGAAGCTGGCCACACCGGCTCTGTAGCAGTTTGCCGTCCCATGTGTAAGTTCAATTACACTTTCCCTACTTTTGCTTATTATTCTGATAATAATGAGCCCTCTCCCTTTCCCCAGTCACCCATTTCTGAAAGCTCTGCTCCAGCCAGGGCCAGATTTTGCTTGTCTTGCTCACATGAGCGACCCGCTGAGCTCCCATCGCGTGAAGAATGGGGTCCCTGTCATGGACCCCCCCCAAAAGGCAGCTGTTGGGGTGCAGAGGCAGCCAGGTCCCTGTTCCTCCCCTTCTTTCCTTCTCCTTGCCGGAGGCAGCCCCGTCTCCCGAGGTGCTGGGCTGCTGTAACAGGATCTCCCCGCTGCTCACTGCTCTGGACTCTGTTTTTCTTGGCAGAGCGCTCCCCGAGACACTTGAAAACAGAAAGCAACTCAAAGCTCTCTTGGCTTCCTTCCTCGCCTCTGCTCCCCCTTTCCTTTCTTGAAACAGTTTATGAATAAAATAGCAATATTCTCTCTTAAAAGCATTGGGTTACAATGTTAAAATTTGGATTGCAAGGGCTCTATTGAGTGTTCAGAAGTGGCAGATGTTTGCAACAGGCACAGCGGGAAAAACCCATCCCAGATTCCTGCAGTGGGAAGTTAAGGTGCAGGCTCGATTTTTGGTGGAAATACGAATCCCCGTAGATCACTTGCTGCATATTTTAATGACATTTAAACATAACCAGATACAATTAATACTTGAGAAGCAGGGAGCTATTCTAAGCAGCAGGGGCTGGAAGCGCTGGGCTCCACTGAAGAGTTATTCACCATTCACCGAGGGACGGGCTGAAGAGAGTCTGCAGGAAATTAGCTAAAATAACATCTCACCCAAATGGAATATTTTAATTCATGCTAATACGAAACGCTACGAAAATATATGTATCTGTGAAGGATTCCTGTAAGCACAAGACAAACGGTGCTTCCCATGCTCCTCTCTCAGCAGGGCTGATAGTTCCAGAGAATGTGCAGGAATTTTAATCTCTTGTGACTGCAGCGCAGAGCTCAGGTCCGTATGGGGCATGGAGAATTTACATGCACCTGGAAGCAAACATAAATCGCAGTCAGCCCAAGCAGCCTCCTCCAGCCATCCACGCTCTGCAGCTCACTCTGGACACGTCCAAGGCTGGAATATTTCCTGGGTTTTTTGACTCTTTGCTGCATGGTTTTCGCACAGCGCCGTTGGCGCTCACGCAGCTCCCAGGGAGTTCAGCTGTTCCTCTGTGCGAGGGGGCAGAGCTGTGGTTTGGCCCATCTTCCATGATTTTACCCTCGCTGGGGATCTGCTCCGTGAAAGGAAAGTGAGAGCAGCTGGGACTCAACAGGAAATCTGTCACATCTATA
The DNA here is from genome assembly GCA_013400515.1 of Erpornis zantholeuca. Lineage (NCBI taxonomy): Eukaryota > Metazoa > Chordata > Aves > Passeriformes > Timaliidae > Erpornis > Erpornis zantholeuca. Next base: position 2,145,219 of record VZTN01019836.1, on the reverse strand, counting down.
GAGCCATAAAGAAGCAGCGTGTGATCCAAATATGCTCAAGTCTGCAGTTCTTCAGCGCAGATCCGCTGACATCAAGGGCTGTGGGACTGACACCAGCTGGGAATTCACCCCGGCGTTCCCCTGAGCTCACACCAGCCATGTGAACACAGGAACCCATTTCTTCTCCTTTTCCCATTCCCTCTGTGGCAAAATCAGCTGCAGGAGATCCTGCATGTAGTGTTACATACCTGGGCCATGTGTGTGCAGTCATGGCAATGCCACATCCTTTGAGAGAACCAGGCCACTCTTGCCACAGAACTGTCATTTCTAGTACATAAGTATCCAGCACAGAATATAAGGGTAGGTCTGCAAGAGTTTAGGGAGTAAATAAACCTGTGTTTTTCAAGTTTTTCTAGCAGAATAATAAAGGAAAAAATCCATATCTTTCTGTTGTTGCAATGCCAGAGGTTCGTTTGCCAAGATTTGCATTTAATCTTACCTACATTACTGCAGAAAATTAAAGACATCTGAGAAATCAGAGGGAATTCCAGATACACCCTATAAAATGCTGATGCAATACTGAGATTGTACAAATACCTACAGATAAATCTTGTGGTTTTATGACTTCAGTAAGGGCAGATATGTAGCATGATAGTGATGCTAACCTGATATCACATTACCTGAAAGAAACAGAGCTCTGGAAAGGAAAAAAATGGAGCAGGAGGTAGCAAAATGTTTCAGAGTTTTGTATTCCACATTCCCTAGAGCAGCAGCATCCACAGCGAGAGCAAGAGGTTCAGAGCAAAGAGCTGTTCACAGGAGGAAGGTGTGGGGATGTGCCACTGAGAACTTGGGGTGTATTTTATAACACTCTTACTGTGGTGATATTGGAGCGTGAAAATTGTTTTGTCAGAGCTGCTGAGAGATCTGCTGGCTCGTGTGCTCACCCTGGTTTTGCCTGGTTGTTCAGAAATATCACAAGGAGAAAAGGAGGAAAAAGGGAGGAATTAGTAGGATTATTGATGAGAGATAATTCCAAAATACTCATATTTGCAGATAGAAACTGTTCAAAAGTGCCCTATTTTCAGACTTCAAGTAACCATAGTTCTACCAGTCCTACTCTTAAATATGAAAATATGACACCAGTCAGAAGATCAAATGTTTGTGAATGCTCTTTGTTTAACAACAGCAGTTTCTAAATACAACATGATTCATTTCACATAACATGTTATTGTTGCTTAGCATAACATAAGTATTTAGGTAGAAAGAATACTTCCCTGGCTAGTTCTTTTAAAGAGATTGTTCTGCTGGAAAAGTATGCAGTAGCTCATAATACTAATTTCCATGTTAAGCAGATAGGGTTTTCATTCCAGTGTGCAGTGAATAGTGAATAAAAATCTATTTTTCCTTTTCCTGCAAACTTCTCTCAAAGAACAGAACTAAAACCAAGTTGCATCATGAAGACAGTGAGCTTTTCTTGCTGCAGTAGTGATGCCATGAAGAAAATTTAGTGGCCAAGGGCCTAGATAAATCTTTCATCATCATTTAGATTCCCTTTTAGGTCACCTCTACAGATTTACAGAGCCCACACACCTACAGCAGCCATCAGTGGGATGTTGTTAGTGTGGCACACTAAATTGCTCCAGTTAAAAAGCAGTGAAACCCAGCTAAGGCACTGATGGTTGTAGAAGAGGAACAAAAGATTCTGCACAGAAACGTTTGTGGATAAGCCAGGGGTATTTGTTGGTGGGTCAGAGTGGATCGGCCGCAGGGTTCAGCTCGTGCTGGCTCCCTTCTGTTGACACTTAATTTCAATCACTGAGGTGATAAATTGGATTATCAGGAGAAAGAATGGGGCACAGTGCAGGTGCGGTGCAGCTTGAGCGCACAGCTCTGCTGGGTTTGTGCCGAGGTGAACCCAGCCCCTGCTCGGGACATGGAGGTGACACCAACACCTCGCCCCAGGGCAGGGCTGGGGCTGCAGCCAGGATGTAAAATCGGCAGCTGCTGCATCTTGCTAGGACAGTGCCCTTAGGAACAGTCAGAATGTTGGGAAATACTGTGTTTGGTAAGGAAACGCTGTTCTAAAAACCCATCAAAACTGGTGTGGGAGGTATTGCAAAACAGCCAATCATGTATTCAGTTTGAACTCAGCAGAGTGTAAATAGATGCAAACATTTGCCTTTATTAGTGAGAAAATAATTGTGATACTTTTGCCTCTGCTTAATTTAATAAAACTGTTTTACATCCCTGGTATGTGTGCCTGTGGCTGGTACTCATTAAAGGAGTCAGTGTGTGCCAGGGGATGGTAGTCATTAACAAAACAGTGCACGCCAAAAGCTGTCAGCCCAGCTCATTGCTGAGTATCAGGTGCTGAAAACATCGGGTTTAGCAAACAGAAGAGAATTAAGGCAAAAGCAATAATGTTAGACTAACACACAATGTATGTTTTTTCTCTAAAATTGCTCCTCAAGAACACAACGTTGAGTGTTGTTCAGGCCTGCGTTGGCTGGGACTGCCTGGGAGCTGCACTCTCCTCTGTGACCCTGGCAGCTCATCCCAAGCACAAGGAGCAGGGAATGGGATGTGCCCGTGCAGCCCCGAGGCAAGAAAAGGCTTTTCAGTGCTCACAAGGAGCTGAGAGAACCTTCACTCAGAGAAAGCTGAGCAGTGGCTGCAGGATGCACAATAAAGGAAATAGCTCAACATGAATCCCTGACAAAGAGAAACATTTTGAGGAGCACTCTGCTTCTTTTTCTGCTCCTCTGAAATCCTTGGCTGCATCTCTTGCCACTTCTGTGCAAGTGAGATGCACCATCCTCTGCACCTAAAAGAGGGAACCCACTCCATCCCAGATGTGAACACACAGCACCTCTGGCCCAGAATATTATCAAATACCATGATGACAACTCATTTTATGGCTCCAGTTGCTGTAGGAAGACACAGATGTGTAACAGGAATCTCACTGCTTTGTATAATCTTGGCTACTTAACAGAGATGTGGGAGAGCTCATAGGAGAATGGGGCCCGGGAGGATACAACTGTGCACAAAAACTGGAGGAGGGTCACACCCTGCACTGTCCTATTGCCAATTTAGAAGACAATTACAGAGAAGAGGCTTCGCTCAAGCCACACACATTGAAAAAAAAAAAAAAAAAAAAGTGGAATTAGAGGGAAGTGATTAAGAGAAGGGTTAAGAGAGGGAAGATGTAAATCCAGTCTCCTGGGCTTTATTTAGAAATGTCTGGCAAGCAAGACTTCCATAACAAGTCAAAAGGCACATTTTCATTTTGAAGTCATGACAAAATACATGTTATGCTCAGTAATGTTACACTTCAGCAGTCACAATTGGTTTTAATTAAGTCTGTGCATTACATGTACACAGATGCAGAAATGGATGGCCTGAGTTAACTGTTGGTCGCCTGCTTTTCAAGAGGGACACAAAGAACTGACATCACAACTCTGGATATTTTACCAGCACCTCTCAGCCTCTTCATTTGGTCTCAGGACAATCTTAGACCATGTGCTAGGCTGTACAAGAGCCAAGGAAAATCACTTCAAAACGGAAATTATCCTTCATCTTACAGAGATCAAAGAGGCAACTGAAATTGCAACTCCTACAGCATTTATCCAGACCACAGTATAGGATGAGATCAGTGAAAGTTAATGAAAGATTTTGTACAGACAAAAGGAGAAACAGGATGGGGATGTAACAAGTACTTAACTTGCACTGAAGTGTTTGTCTTGGGAACCCAAACGATAGCTCTTTTTTTAGAGACAGGCAGTGTAAAGTTGGAAGAAATAGAGGATAAATAAAATTATTAGAGGTGATAGTTTTATATGTTCACTTCTCTGTCAGAGATTTCTAAATCTGGCTTGTCTGTTTCTATTCCCCATGTAGGCTGAGTGCAGAATGGTTATCCTCCAACATCTCCCTCCTCCTCAGAATGTCTCTAGAACAAGGGAAGGTCCACAGGTGAACCATTCTCAGGGAGTATTTTCTGCTCAGGAATTAATTTCTCTGTGCAAAGCTCCGAGGTTTAACCAGCCCCAGTAGCCCAAACGTTTTCAGCTGGAGATAATCTGAACAGCAGTTGCACTGTCAGAGCAGGCAGAGCCCACCTGCCTCCAGGTGCCAGATGTTCTGAGTGGTGCCAGATGTTCTGAGGGGGCACCAGTTCCCCTGAGAACTGGAACCACCACGAGCTCATTTTTGAGCAGTGAACAGTAAATGTGGATTGCTGCATGCCAGAATTTACTTGCCCATAGCTACACCCATCACTGATATTTAGGGTTAATTTTCTCACCATTTTTTCGCAGCTGCAGGAACAGAAACAAATATTTTTTTTTTTTGAGGAGAAAGTTGCACCAGGGTCAGTGTCTTTACCAGAGGGAACTGTTCAGAAAGACCTGAACAGGTCAAGCCCAGCAGTGTGGACTCGGTCATGTAAAAGGAAAATAGTTGTTACTTACGGAGTTGCTGAGTAGAGCTTTACTTTCTCAAGTAGGAAATTAAGCTAAATACTTCAAAATGGAAAACTTGAACTACAGTCAGACTAAGTGAAAAAATGTCCTCGGGTTAAAGTGAGCTACTTTGGCTTAGGTCTCTGAGTATTAATTCCTGCCAGCAATACTTAGAAAAAATATAAACTTAATTAGGACAGAAGGAATGGTGTGGGTATTGGCCTTATTTTTCCAAATCCTTCAATGTTGCTTCATTTAACCCTGCCAATGAATCTTTTCCTTTGATCTTAAACTAACAGGATTAAAACCAACTTGTTAAAATTGAATCCTGAGGTCACAGTGAAGATTTGTTGAGGCAGAACTTTGTTAAAGCTGCTGTGTTTTCTTTTAGTTATTCACGGAGTTTTATTTCAGAGTTCCTTCATTATGAAGGTAGATAATAATTGTATTTTAGAGTTAGGTATGCTTTAGTTATAACAAAGAGCTATTTGTTAGCCATGATCCAAGGAGTCTGGAGTTAGAGAGCGTTATGTTCTGTGACAGAGCTGTCCCCCAGCCTGTCCCAGCATCTTGGTGTTCAGGAGGGCTGACTGCAGCATCTTTTTTGGAGGTCCTACACTGTCCTTAATGGAAATAAATGGAAGTTTGAGAGTAAATCTCACAATTGTGATGCTTCCTTGCACACTCATGTGTTTGTGGCTGCCCCATCCCTGGGAGTGTTCAAGGCCAGGTTGGATGATGCCCTGATGTAGTGAATGGCTCCTGTGTCCAGGGCAGGTGGATTTGGAACAATCTTTAACCTCTGTTCCAACCCAAACCATTCTATCATTCCATGATTCTACTCAAAAATGGAATATAAATTCCTTAACTGAGTCAATCCAGAAACAACTGGCAATACAATGTGCTGAAATCCCATGGAAGAGGCACCTGAGATGATTTAGCAGGTGGGCTCAACATCTTCTCCTTTGCTCCATTCCAGTGCAGTCCACAACATTACTGGGACTCTGATTTAATCACTGGGAGCCTGCCCCTGATTTTGGAATAAGGATTAAATTGCAAAGCATCCTATCATTTGTTTTCAACATCTTTACAGGAATTTTATGTTTGAAGTGTTGGCAGCAATCTTGAGGTTACTCACATTAATAACAAACTCTATAACAGCATTTACTGCCAGACAGAAATTAATAGGTGAATTAAACATACTAGTGGTTTCATTATTTAGTAGTGGCCTTACGTAACAATTTTATTTTTATTAGCAGGGGTGTTACATTGTAAAGATTGGCTGCATTATGAACTACAAAACTACACTATAAACCTCAGCAAAGGGGCCAGTCAGCCACGTGTAACTGCTGCATTCCAGAGCCAACACTGCCTCACTCTCATGTCTAACATCATTCAGTGCAGAGCTAATGAGAGCAAGTCAGGAGAGACATAAAGAGTGTGTATTTATGCAGAAAAGGTGAACCTTATTCCTGTACAAGTAGTCATGGAATATATGTGCATGTAAGTAATGGTAAATGAGTACAGCACAGCCATAACATTAATTCATAGAGATTAATTCGTGCAGATGAAATGCTGTAGCAGCTCAGGCCTGTGTTAGTAAAATGCTGAGGAATGTCATTTATGGGAAAGCCTTGAGCAGCTGTCATCAGCTCATGAGTGTGCTGGAAAAAATATGGTCAGTTAAAAAAATGATAGGTTGGGTTTTTGTAATATAAATCACTGCTTTTTTGTGCTTAGTGGAAAAAGAACACCAGGAGATGTGCCCTACAACAAACTTTTCTGTTCATCTTTTCCTTTTCATTATAACTAAATTTAGAGATATTTCTCATCTCTCACATGACTTGGTTGTTTGAAAGCTGCTTGACCATTGCATTGGGTTTTTGGGCAGGTTGTGGTAGCCTGGGCTCCGGGGTGGCTGCTGTGAGAAGCTGCCAGAAGCTTCCCCCTGTGGAGCCAGTGCCAGGCCCAGGCCATCAGCAACAGGGCTGGGATAACAGATGTAGGAAGGGGAAAAGCTGCATCCCTTGGAAGGACTTATGCTGGAGCAGGGGAAGGTATCTTAAGGTTTAGTTTTGAATTATCCTTCTCTCATTTGGCTGGTAATGAATGAAACTAATCTCCACAGTGGAGGGTTTTGCCCATGAGAGTCACTGGTGAGGGATCTCCCTGCCCTTATCTCCCCTCCCCTTATCCTCCATTCCTTATCTTTCCTCTCCCCTGCCCAGCTGGGGAGGGCAGTGATGCAGCAGCTTTGGTGGCACCTGGCCTCCATCCAGGATCAACTCACCACAGTGATTTACGTTCTAATTCCAATTAAAGATCTGTGGATGCTATTTATTTTCCCAGTCAACTGGCTGGATTTTTGATTGGCTTTATTATATACTAAATTCTTCTGAAGTCATATAATATTTACTCGTAGCTTTGCCTGGGCGCAAAAGAAAATATAAATTCACATTTTTGTCTTATTGAAGATTAATCATGTACCATAAACAATTTTGAACGGGCAAGATGTGAATCAGATTGCCTTTCCATATGATTGTGTTAGAAGAATTAATTAGAGATTTAAGTATGACAAGTAGCATGTGTCCTCTAATTGCATGAATCTGTTCTGCATACCTATGAATTCTTCATTCCTAATTAGTTATACCATTAGGAAGTGTATTAGTGGAGTACAAAGTGGTAAAAGCAGTTGACTGGTAGTGAGAAAATTTCCTAGAATTAAAATAATAGGCTATTTGTAATCAGCTCGAGTTATAAATACTTCAAGTTGCCCTTTGAAGAGGAAAAAAAGCTGCTAGTGTAGAAAATGAGGAGGGACTTTCATCTACAAATATTTACATTGAGAAAGACATTTTCTATTAAGATGGAAAAAACGCTGTCATGTTTTCACACTTTCAGAAGAATGGCCAATGTGTGGGTAAGGAGTTGGCTGATTTCTCTGGCCCATTTGCAAATAAGGATGAAAAAGCAAGCTGTAAAATTTCCAAGCTCCCACCAAAACAGCAGCAACAGTCTGGGATGCAGATTCCAAGGGCATTCCCAGTGGCCCAGGACTGGGACCCCCACAGTAGAAGAAACATTGTGTAAGGACTAAGAAACAGCAGCTAGAAAGTATAGAGATCATTATTTTGAATTTAAACGGATTAGTCACATCTTGATTTGTGCTTCACTTACTCTGTACCCTCTCCCTCTGGCTGAAGAAATAAGAAAGCAGAGAGAGGATTTCAGAGAATGAAAAGTACAACAACTTGTTTTTCCTGTGCTTACTTTTAACTTCATCTTTAGTAGGAAAGTGTTTGGATTGTCTAGAGAATTGAAATATGAGAATAAAATTGTGTCGGTGCTTGGTCATCATAAGAAATGGTGACACAAGGAACATCCTTATCTGCACAGACAAAAAGTTATCCAAAATGACATCTGTTGAAAACAAAAAAACCCCAATTCATGTGGAATGCAGCCACAGAGGAGGAGACAGCACAGAAAACCTTAGCACAGAAAACCTTGGGGTACTTTTCACACGAGAAGGAGCAGTATGAGAGCCACAGCCAAATCCCATTTTGGAGCCAAAAATAAACGTGGAATGGTGCAAACCTGAGCTCCACAGCCCCCAGTGAAGATCCCTGCTGCCTAATGAAATCCAGATCCCTGATTTAGGCACCCAACTACTTTTCAATCGAGTAAAAAGAGAGAAGCACCTAAACATTCAGAAGAGCCAAACCCAGACTGACACTCTGCCTTCCAGCTCCTATGATTTCACCCTTCCACACGTCAGCATGCTGAGGTGAGAATTATAAATGTCACAGTTAACACTCAGGTTTTTAAAGTTTGAAGAGCAAAGTGTTGTTTCATGTTGAATATTAGCTTCTTCCGGAAAAGGCAATAATAAAAGTGTCAGATATTCCCTATAAGCTGTTTAGGCATGCCAGCTTTCTTTAGGGAACATAAAAGCTTGGCTGTGGAAAAGAAAAGCTTTGAGTATCAGACTTGCCTTCCCCCTCCAACTATAATAGAGATATAATCTATATTGTCCTAATGCTTTGAATAATATGTGTTAAATAATCACTCAGAGCTGATCTGGAAATCAGGAAACTCAGTGTCCACATCCTTCATAGACCCATTCCTCTTTCAAATGCATTTTGGGTGCTCTTGTGGGTTTTTAGAATTACACTGGCAGTTTCCTGTGAACTTCTGGGGGGAAAAGAAAATCAGGCAGCTTTAATCTTGCCAGTGTACCTCATGAAAGCAGCCAGTGGGCCTTTGGAGGGATTAACCAACAGGAGCCTTAACCCACCCCTCCTGTAAGCAAACGTCCCAGCCAGCTTCCAGCGAAGCGTGAACACTGCAGCCCTTAATGGAGCAGGCATTAAAGAGCAGCCCTGCATCACATGGGCTCTGGGGAAGGCCCTTGACATCAGAAAGAGCTGAACTCTGACCTTGGCCCTTGCCACCTTGATTAGCAACGAGAGCAATTTGTCGGGGGTTATTGTGTGTGCAGGGCTGCGGCAGCTGGGCAGTGTGGAATTCCTAAAGCAAACAGCAAGAAGCTGCACCATGTGCTCCTTCACACACCCAGACTGCATTAAAAGGTTGTTAAATTGTTAAATGGAATGGCTCAACGGCCAGGCAAGCTCTGTGTCCTTTCCTTTATTCCTGTGATCACACACTGTCCTCCCAAGCTCTCCTCAGGGCACACAAGGGCCAGAGCTTTGCAGGACTTTTGTGTTCCCCAGATTGTTCAGTGGCTGTCTCACATGACTGACTCCCTGACACAGTGCTGCAAGGACAGAATTCCTAATTTTGCCACAGTTGTCCCTTTTTTGAGGCGTTTTCCCAAACATTAATTAATCTTCCCAATCGCATAATGAGATGTTAAAAGAGTGATGAACCTGAAACAGGGAAAAAAGTAATTCCATGGTGGGTGACAGGCCAGTTGGCATGTTGTGAGCCTTAGATGGGATCTCTCAGAGTATTTAGAGTTACATCATCACTTTGAACATTTAGAGAAGAGACAGGACTGTATTGTGAGGCTGTGGGGTGGCAGTACCCCAGAGCAGCCCGAGGAGGGGCCTCACGCTGGGCACTGACACACCGGGCAGTGTCCAGCTTGTGGCCACCTGCAAAAACCTCATGTTCAGTAATACTTGACTGCTTTAAAAAACAGACCATATTTCCCCCAAAACTCTCCCATCATCATGCCTTTGAAGGTCTTCTCCAGCCTTAATGATTCTCCAGTTCTCTGTGTCCCTCTGGTTCCTTTCCCCTGGCACAGCACCCCATAGTTTAAATCTCCTGCCCCAGCCAGTCCCTGCTTGTGCAGGCACAATTTGTCACTGCAAACCTGATGTCCTAATACTCCATGTGTGCAAATCACCATATTTCCCCCTACAGTCATTCTCAGATACAGATGAGCCTCTTTTTTTTTATTTTTCTGCTTGAAAATTTTTCCACAAAACTAAATGTGAAGCAGATATCCAGTGTGAATAACCTCAGCCTCCTGGATAAAGCTGGCAAAGTGTGAGTTACTAAAAAATGGTCTGAAAATGTGCCCAGGATGACTAATTACAGGTATCTTTACCAGTCTCAAACATATAATAAATAAAAGGGTGCTGTTAAAAACTCTTTGTTTTGGAAAGCTATTCCACATTTTGTGTGGAAAGGATGGCAGTGCTACTGAGCAGTGCATGTTCTGCAGCCAGGCATCCACCAGAGAAATGCAAGGTGGGTAAATATCCTAAATATCCCTAAGGGCTCTATTTCAGTGATCCTAAAGGTGCTAGGGATGAAATGAGGCAGATATCAAAGCCATTAATTACAGCAGTCAACTGAGACTGGAGGGCAACCAGCAGAAAGATAAATTTCCAGGTAAAAATGGGAACTGGGACATGACACAGAGCAGGAAACCAACAGACTGATGCTGGAGCCAAGTGAAAACACAGGGACAAGGCAGCAGAGAATCAGATCCCACCACAGGGACACAGCATGAAGTGTAAGCAGTGCCTGGTGAAGCTGGACTTGGAAACCTGCTCCCTGGTGCCTCCTTGCTTCTTGTACCTGCTGGGGCATGGATCTGACTCAGAAAAATAAAATTCCCACAGATAATTTCAGTAGCTGATAAAAATACAAAGCGTTTTTGTTTTTTTTTTTTTT